>CAIGRK010278850.1:0-23369 GCA_903798315.1 Fraxinus greggii | reverse complement strand
ACAAGCCCAGGAGTAGGGACGAATTTCTATTCTAGGACATAGCGTGGCGCTAGCCTCAATCTGAAATTCAAGTCAGTATCATTTATATTAAATCTGTTATCAATCTGTATATTGTAATAATAGTATTTTCTGTTTATAAGTTCGTTGCATGATTTGTTCTATTTAGTTCTTGATTGTTTCCAACACATCTCATTCAAAGCACCATCGCTAATCACACCATTACCGTCTGGAACATTCGGTATCAAGTACCCGCTCTGGCAGTGCAGAGAACTCGGTGACACTATCATCAACGGCGGCAATGTCGCCAATGATGCAGCCCGCAGGGACTTCTCCACTGCCGATAATATATCCCCCGTCGGTTTGGATATCGTGGCTTTAGTAAACGGCTTCACGCGGTTGCCTTTTACAGTTGTGAACGGTGATTTGACGGGGACATTCGTGGAAAATTTAGAACGAAGTGGTGGTGATTGAGCAGGGACAAAAAGAGAGATTCCATTTTGTTAACAGATAGATAGATAGATACAGATTCTATATGTATAGATTCGAGGGGTGGGTGGGGTAGGTGGATTTGCAGGCGCAAGGGAGAAATGGGAGGGAGAAAAGGATTTAACGGCTTGGGGTTTCAAAGGTTTTTTTGGGGTCGATGACATGCGGGTTAGAAATGGTATTAATGAATATGTGACACTAGGAATAATGGCAATCACGAATGAGAAATGCTTTAAGTCCCGGTTCAATGATCGGGACAAAAACAGTAGCGTCAGTGGCTTGGGGTTTCGAGGGTTTTTTTGGGGATCGGTGACATGCAGGCTAGAAACGATACTAATGAATATGTGACACGAGGAATAATGGCAATTAACATATTCATTAGTACCAACTATTTTTTTTCGGTCATTGAGTCGGGACAAATGATGTTTTCCATTGCGAACATGACACGTGGACAATATTTGGAATAGTTGGTGTACTCAGTAGTCAGAGTGTTGTTCTGATAACCGATTGCCGCCTGCCAACGTGGAAGCGAATTGCGAACCATGATTCAGCTGACAAGAGAATTTACTTGTAAATGTTCATAAAAAAGACCTTATAAGTAGCTTATAACTTATTTTCAAAATTGTTGCTTAGGAGTAAAAATGAAACAATTCAAAGAGAGAGAGAGAGTTTACTTGTATATTTAAAAGAATTATACTACTTATACGATCTTTGTTAACAACATCCTAGTCGAACTCATTACATTCATCAATGTTAAAAACTGTTTTGCACGTTAAAGACTTGAATTTTGGCAATCATGTTTCTTCAACTAGTTTTATTGTATTTAAAAAATGTCAACTCGAACCTTGCTCAAGCAACTGCTTCTTATGTCTTTTCATTCTTCTCTATTTCGTATACGACACAGCTTGTGAATCTTGCACTAAAATTCCCTTCAAAACCACTTTAACTGCCACGTTGCCACAAATAAAGAAGATATAATTTGGTTCCCCTAGGCTAGACAAGGCCTAAAAAAAGAAGTTCAAAATTATAAAATATTGACTAATAAAAGAAGAGAAACGATCAACTAAACATCGTTGACATGGTAATGAATAAATTTATGGGAAATGCTATGGGTCCCATAACCCTCAATAGGGCCTCCATGTGGCTTTTATGTGAATCATTATGTGTACTCAGAGCACTACTCTAAATTTATAGAGAAGAATTCTCTATTCAAATCAAAGAATTTCTTGATATCCAAATAATAGAACCAAGTAAATCTCAATTCTCTTCACAGCATTTATGGTAAGAAAAGAAGCAGAAAAGAGAAGAGGTAAAGCCAGAATGGTTGTTGACTATTCACAACTTAATAAAATCACAGTAAACAATGAATATTTAATTCATAATATGCAAAGTTTGTTGCATTTGATTAAAGGAAAGAAAATTTTTTCATCTTTTGATTGTAAGTCAGGATTTTGGCAAGCTTCACTTGAGCAAAATTCTAGACATATTATTGCATTTAGCTGTTCTCAAGGACACTATCAATGAAAAGTAGTACCTTTTGGCCTTAAACAAGCTTCATGTATTTTCCAAAGACATATAGATAATATTTTCAAAAAATACAACAAATTTTGTTGTATATATATTGATGATATTTGAGTATTTTCTGATACTGAAATAGAACATGAAGAACATGTACTTTCTATTCTGAAAGAACCATGCAAAGCAGGAATTGTAAAGATCTTGGACAAAGGAAGTACCGTCAGGCAGGTGGCCGTTAAGTGAAACAAAGTCCGAAAGATCACAGCAGTGAGGCATATCTTACAAAGGAGTAAGACGAAGGATACAACCCCAATCTATACAGACTGCAAGAAGGCTTATTTTGCAAATTTATCTTAAAAGCTTATTTGTGCAAGTATGATTCATAGGATTCATATGTCAAAAGAAGAGAAACGATCAACTAAACATCGTTGACATGGTAATGAATAAATTTATGGGAAATGTTATGGGTCCCATAACCCTCAATAGGGGCCTCCATATGGCCTTTATGTGAACCATTATGTATCTCCATAGCACTACTCTAAATTTATAGTGAATTTTAAAATATGAATTGAATTTATTTTTCATCAATAAAATGATGTGTCGTCTTACCACCAATGCTTAGTAGATCATTTCTCAATAAAAGAATACAAAATTTAAATTTATTTATATATTCCATTTGCGTTTATTTTATTTCATCGCTATATTTAACTTGTTCCAAAATCAAAGCTTAACTCCGGTTTAAGCCATATATTTTTTTGGAAATAATACATTTTGGAATAATATTTTGATGGAGAATGTGTAGTTAAAAATACAAAAAAATTTTAAATTTGCGTGTAATATTATTTTATTGAAAAAAGTGTGTGATTGAAAGTAAGATGGAAAAAATGTATTTAGGGCGTGTTCAGTGGAGATTAAAATCAGATTAAAATTGAAAAATTAGTCGTTATTGTTGACTTTTATTAGACGAGTAGGACCCAATAACGACCATATTTTCAATTTTAATTGAATTTTAATCACCATCGAACATGCTCTTAAAAAATAATGGAAATCAAACAAGGGCTTGCGTTTCATACTGGTCATTCCATTCATTTGATTACTTGACACCAATAATTTCTAAAGTCGCGTTTAGATCTATATTCTATTAAAATATTTTTTTTCTCGTTCGACATTCAATATTGTATCGAGCACAATGCACTAAAATTTAGTGCCCAAGGATATCGACTTGAATACCAAACTAGAATATATACTTCTAACATCGAACCATGGTCAACTAAGAAATAAGCGCTTGTTTGATAAAAAGATTTCTTCAGAAGTAATTATTTGAATGTGTGACTAAAAAGTAAAGAAAATTTACAAGAAACTGTAAAAATATGTTATTTATTTTAGAATGTGTGGCTAAAAAGTGGAAAAAAAGTTACGAGAAATTGTAGAAGTATTTTATTTTTTTAGGATGCATGGTCGAAACTAGTGGGTGAGAGGAGTGATTCTCAAGCATATAGTCCTCCAATGCCAAATAAAACTTAATCAGTCAATCAGATTCCAAAAGGCTGGCGGAAGGAAAATAAGAAGACTGATTATCAAATGCATGCCTTCGTTCATTATTGACGCAAAAGACTCAATTTTTCTAATCAAAAGAAAGCTTAAAGCAAACACAAAGTAAAGAATCTAAGAAAAGCTGTTACGTAAATAAATCCCCTCATCAAGGTGTACCATCAAACCAAAAAATTATACAAAACTCGATACTCAATTCATATTAGCACCTATGTTATAAACCAAGCTTTGTTCTCAATAGATTTAAGGTCGGCTACATAAATCCCTTTTCTCCACTCGGTTCAGTTGTATTGGAAGATCTAAAGCTACTGGCTCCTTAATTTTGTTGAAAAACATGGAGAGCTCGACCGGTAAGGTGGAGGCTATGAAACCAGTTCTTGTGAAAGCTGGAATTCCAGTAGCCATTACTGTAATTGGTATCGTTTTTGCAAAAATTGCAGGCAGAAAATATCTTGTTTCGAAAGCTCCATCATTATCAGAAATCCAAGAAAATTCTGTACAGACTGACTCTAAAGAAATGTCTAGAGATGATGAACAGAGTTTTCACACCCTTGATTCAGCATCTCTCCCTTGTGTAGAGTCTGATCACTCCTTTACAAAAGCCTGTTTTGAAAATTCAATAGAGTTTCTGCATACGCAAGAAGAAATTTCGGGGTTAAGAAGCCAAATACAAAATCTAAATATGCGGTTGCTTCGTTATCAAAACTTGAAAGAGGAAGAAATGGTGCTAATGGAGCTTCAAAACAAATTACTATTGGAAATAATGAGAGTCGAATTTTTCATGAGGGAGATTTCATTAATGGAGGCAGAAATTCAGAGATTTGAGCATATGGGGATTGAATGCTTGAAGATTATGGGGCTGCTTGAATTTTTTAGATCAGAAAATGCTTTGCTTCATAAGAGGGCAAAGAAAATTTCGAAAAGAAATAAAGAACAATACCATGTCCTGACAAAGCAAAACTCGCAAATTGTAGCCAAAGAAACAGAGATTTCCAGATCTCGAAAAGAGCTAGAAATGAAGGATATTTGGATCAAGAATATGGCTGATGAAATCAGGGAGCTGAAAATAGCTTCAGAGAGGTTGCAAGGAGAGAGAATTGATCTTTTAAGCAAGTTGGCAGAAAAATCAGCTGCTTCGAAGGTTAAACATCTTTTACCTTTCCTTTACAGCGTGCACTCACACACACAAGTTGACACATAGAAATGGATAATACTTTTTACACTTAAGAAGTGAAAACAAAATTAATTGCGTCAGAAGGGACAAGAAAAGAAGAAGTGAAAATAATTGCATGTTTGGTGCATAGTACTTATTGTCTAGTGCAGTGTCCAAAGGGACAAGAAAACTCTAATTGTTAGATAGCTATTGGAAAAGCAACAATTTCTATTTAATACTTCTAAGCATAATCGTCTTTACATGACTAATGAGGTTAAATCATTGGTGCAGAATGAAGGGGAAGAGACGACCTTAGAGAATTACAATCAATTAGCAAATGAAGTAGAACAACTTCACAAGGAAAGGGCAGCTGAAACTAAAGAGTTGATACATCTGAGGTGGTGCAATGCATGCTTAAGGCACGAGCTAACGAGGAGAAATACAGAACAAGACGAAGTCATGGAAGAAAACGACCATCATGTGGACGAGATTGCAGAATATAGATCAGATCATGAACTCACAAGCAGTTCAAGATTAGGCCATGGTGACTCATGTTTAAGCTTCACGAGAGGCAGCCATGCTCAGTCGAAAAGGCGAAAGCTAATTGCAAAGTTGAAAAGATGGGTAGAAGGGAGTGAGAAAATGAAGAACAAGTTGGATGAAAAAGAGCTGCAGGAGAACATTCTTGCAAGAAAATCATGTTCCAGTGCCTGATTATGTACTCAAACTAAGCACTATTCCTATAACATTCTTGTTGCCTGGTAGTTTTCATATCAATTTGGCATTTTCTGTTGAAATGAAACAGCTGCTAGTGACACAAGTACCGTGGTGCTTGTACAGCTTTGGGGTAAAAGCTCAGTCTAAAACCCATTTAGATAACTGTGCCATTCACAGGGGTGAAAGTTAAACTCGTAAATGGCATGACCAAACAGGCCAGACCTGCCCATCAGAGTCGTTATAATTAATTTTTTCTCATAAATGAAAGTAAAACGGACACCTAGGTTGCATGAAAACGAAACAGAAACAGGAAACAAAATGGGACACGACACGAACACATGACAAAAAATTACATATTAACACACTTTAAAATTTTGGAACACAGTTGGGACTGAGAAAAGTGAATGATAAATTTTGATATTTTAACGGGTAAAATTGAACTTTTCTCACACAAAACGAAAGACACAAACAGATGGGACTGGGAAAAGTGAATGATAAAATTTGATATTTTAACAGGTAAGATTGAACTTGTCCCTCACAAAACAAAAGACACAAACACAAGCTTACAAGTACAGAAGGACATAAAACTGAACAAATTGATCCATTATGATCTAGCAACAGGCTAAATCCAGGGCCTAGTAATAGCCAGTTGAGACGGTGTATATGAAAAGAACCTTTGGTGCTAGATCAGTTTCTACCAAAGACCAATAGATAGTAACAGAAAAATACGTAATAAGAAAAACAATGTGACCTTCAGAAATCACGATAAATTGATAGTTTAAAACTTCTAAATATCAGATATGAGTTCTAAAACTTCTGTAGTACCGATAAATTGATAATTTAAAACTTCTAATTATCAGATATGAGTTCTAAAACTTCTGTAGTACCAAGGTCACATCCCTCTCCCGTAAGGGCACATCAACAAGTTTAGGAAATAAAAAAGAATTAAAAAAAAAAAAAAGATTAGTCACTGACATAAACCTAGATTGTAGTGTATAATTTTCCTCAGCTTACTGCGACTTCATCAGAAAGGAAATTTGGATGGATTGCATCTTGATTTGACACTTCGTCCTTAGAGAGCTTGAGAACCTGAACAGCCTCTTCCACCTTTGTCACAAGGAAATTTGGATGGATTGCATCTTGATTTGACACTTTGTCCTTAGAAATCTTGAGAACCTGAACAGCTTCTTCCACCTTTGTCACTAGTGAATCTCGTGACTCCAATAATAGAAGTAATTCTGAATTGTCCATCTCCAACAACATTCCTGTTATCTTTGCAGCAAGATCAGGCTGCAAGTAATACAAATTAGCATCAAATCCTGTTAGCATTGCTAAAGCATAATTAAACACGTGTCAATAGAAAAAATGACGACAAAAACTTAAAATATTCTGAGTTGGAAACAGAGTTGCCATGTAACTGGTTAGAACCCCCTATATTTAAGAAGCATTAAATAAAAACAAAATGAATAAAAATAAACATAAAAAAATAAATACTTATATACCCAAATAATAAAATAAGAGGTGGATAAAGAGAATCACCTTCTGTTGACTGACGAGGGGAAAAAGATGCTCCCCAAGGATCTGTTTCTGATGATCTAGAGGAGCTGCAGCAAGCATGCTGCTTAACGTCTCTGACCCCTCAGAGCCAGTTACAGCATCAGGTCCCTCGTTCATCTCACGTGAATGCCTATTTGGTACGTACCTGACATGACCGGCACGCTGCAAAGCACAGAAGGTTTCTTCTTATCTTATGATAAATTGCAGCAGTATAGAATTAGTAGATTGTGAATAGTGTCTTCCCCATCATCTATCTCCATTATGTACACAATGATGTACATACAGCATTACTCGCGTGTGTATAAGTTTTATTTAATCAGATGACATGCATTTACACAGCTCATATAAGCTTTTCTTGACATTTGTCTCCATGTATTGGTCCTGGTTGAAGTTCAGATATTGTTCCCCGTCTCTTAAATAAAATGTAAGATAAACATGTCACCTTTTTGCAAAACATATATTTGTATATAATGTGAGCATGATGCAAGGGAAAAAATGAGTTATATGAAGGGAGTTGCAACTTTGAGGTTCTACATTTGATGCTCAGAGACTAGATCACAATTTGAGACAGATGTGTAAAGTAAATCGGAGCTTACATTCCTAATTTCAGAATATAGCCGTGGCCTCAACAATTTGTGAAAGCACAATTGATAAAATATGACCACCAACCTGTGGAAGCGCATCACCATTTGTCCTTGCTCTGCTTTGTCTATGTTGTCTTGGATTATTAGGAACCTGTGAAAGAAAAAGGAATTGAACAACATAGCCATATAAGGCAGATTGATAAAAGCAGGCTCTATAAAACTATAAAACTGACCAGGCAAAATGGAGATGCATTAAAAGCGGCTATAGAAGAATTTGCATATCCATCAGCACCCCTCATTCCCAAAGGTTGATACATCATAATAGGCCGAGCTGCAACTTGCGTACTGACACCAGGAACTGGATAGTGAAGAGAAGAATATCCACCAGGAATAACAGCTGACTGTCCGCCTAATCCTGCCATAAACTGGGAAAATTTTAGTAGCAACTGGGCTTGTCTTTCCTCTTTCCTCTGAGCAATTGCCACATACAATGGCTTCTGATGAAACATGAATCCTGTAAAACATAAATCGACAGATGCTTCAGAGTCCCTATAAATAGTTGAAATATTAAACATCGACTTCTAGCCACGCAAATAAGGAATGAAAGTGACTTAACATCACATTTTAGTCAATGCCCCATGTTATGAAAGCCACGACAACCATATATTTATAAAGATAATATTATTAGTGCAGTAAGGGATAAACAAACTCTTGAATTTTACCATCACCATATTGTTGGTCAGTAATGAGATCAAAAAAATGTTACTTCCATAATACAACATCCCCATTTGCTTCAGTAATGAGAAAAACTTGTCAGTAAACATGTTGACTCACCATGAAAAGTGTTCACAGCTTTGATCGCTTCCCCAGTTGTGGAGAAGCAAACAAATCCAAACCCCTTGCTCTTTCCTTTATCATCTCGCATAAGCTTTGCAGAAGTAATTGTGCCACACTGACTAAAGTGTTCCCGCAGCTGATCATCAGTGATATCATCACCAATATTCTTCACATAAACATTTGAAGTCTGAAATCGCCACGTTAAAATATAATCAAAATTGAGATAACTATATGTATAAATGTGTATATACATGTCCATATAAACACACCTAGAGCCTCTGTGAAAGAAACAATTTCTAGTACCTGGTATTTCAAGATTTGCTCCTTCCTTTTCTCCTCAAACTGGTATCGTAACATCCGTTCACGCTCTGCTTTCTTTTGTGCCCGGGCCACATATATAAGCTGTGAGCCTGCAAAAAACATATAAAATGATGCGAAAAAAGTTTCAAAAGTCTAATTTGTCAAAACATGATCATATGATAACCTCCACAGAATTTTATGACTATACCAAGTCTTGATCCATGCATGGCTTCGACTGCATGTCTGGCATCATCTGGATTCTCGAAGTTGACAAATCCAAAGCGTCTTGATTCCCCATTCTCATCTTTTGAGATGATCAAGCTGATAATCTTCCCATATTCAGAGAACTTCTCCTTAAGGACTTCCTCAGTCACACCTGGATCCAAATTCTTCACGTACAGATTTGTATACTTCACTTCAGGACTGGGTACAGACCGATCACCCTTTTTCACAAACTTGCCAACATACCTATGCAGAATAAAATGTCAATGCACTATAGAGTAGGAAAAAATGTGTGTGTCCTAGCGAAATGACCATGTGCACCATCAGATATTTCCCCGTGTACACGGGGATTAATAAGGGAGGAAATAACACGTACATCTTCTTGCCTCCAACGGTAGAGTCATTAAGCTTCTCAATGGCAGCATTTGCAGAAATTTCAGACTCAAACTGGACAAACCCGTATCCTTTGCTTATCCCATCATCAGAGGTGACAACTTTACAAGACAATACATTACCAAACTTTTGGAACATTTCTTGAAGCTTCACACTGTCAATCGAATCACTCAAATTCTGCAGTAAAAGGATAAAACCAGTTTAGTAGCTTAAACTAAGTATCCATGAAATGAAATAAAAACGTGTCATTGAGAAACAACATTTGTTCAATTGAAAAGCAGATTTACCTTGACGAACACATTTCCAATTCCACTTCTTCTTGCATCTGGATCGCGGTGTGACCACATAACCCTAATTGCTTTCGAATTCAACATAAAATGATTTTTCACCTCTATAGCCTGAGAAGCTACACAAAAAAATAATAATAATAAATAAAGAAATAAAAATTAAAAAATTGTACCCAATATCTATGCAAAAAAATGGCCAGAAACAACACAAGAATCAAATCCATCGTCTCATAACTTTACGTGCATAACAAAATCTCTAAAAATTATGGGATCCAGCACAAAATCAATAACGGAAATAGAGGGACAGAGCCAGCCAATCTGGAATCTAATCGAAATGACAAAATATAACTGACAGAATAGTCAAAAAGAATAATTTTCTTACGAATGTATTCTAAAATTTCAGCTTTGACGAAAAACAAATAAGATCAATTAACAGTAATTAAACCTGCAAAATGACTTATACACACAGTGGATGTAGACAAAAGATTTTTCACAAGCAATGGTACACTTGCAGATGTTTTGAGTGTTAAGTCTCATCTCTTAAAACACAAAACAAAAATCAACAAATCAGAGCAACTCTCTCTCCTCCTTTCTTTTTGGTTTAGATGAACAATAAAATCAGATTAATATGACCATAAATTATGAACAGAATTCCAAAACCATGTACATGCATGCACGCCTGAAATAACATACATGATCATTGTGCATAAACGTATGGAACTATTTATTCCTCGATCAGAATCCGTCTTTTGTTTTTTCTCTGGAAGAGTGATTAAAATCAGTGATTCAAATTCTGTTGGAGTTTACAACAATATCAACTATAATCGAGCAAATCAATCGCAAAAACTGATCAGAACGAATAGCATTTCGATCCAGAACAAAATCACGCTGACATACACACAGAGAGAGATACATTTCATATATCCAAGAGCGTTAGATTGAATTCGAGTAGATAAAACAGTACCGTCTTGTGGAGAGATGAAGTTGACGTAGCCATAACCGAGAGAGCGGCCAGTGATGGAATCACGGCAGACTCGTACGGACGAGAGGCTCTTAAACTCCGAGAAGGCATCGAAAAGATGTGCATCCGTCACGTCCTGGTGTAGGTCCCCCACGTACAGTGACGCCGGAGGCGTCGTTACCGTCGTTGAAACCGCCATTTCTCCTCAAAACAATAAATATACAATAATCTCTATATAACGGAGATTTGGTGGTGTTGAATTGGAGTAAAAAGCGAATATAGAAAGGGAAAGAGAAGAGAGAGTAAATATTTTGCCTTACAGAGAAGGCGTTACAATTAGAAGAGAATGAGGGTAAAGAAGAGGAATTATTGAAAAAGAAAAGGTTATAATGGGAAGGAAATGTGAGTGAGTAGGAGAGTGGTGAATACCGGGCGGATTTGCATGAACGCGGGAGTTTTGATGGCGTTTCGCTAATACTGTGTAAAATCGTGGCGACGCTCGCTAGGAGGCGCGTCGTATGGACTTTCGGCCAATGTTGGAAAATGTAACGGACATAATTTTTTGTTTTTGGATAAATTTCTCAAGGGGTCCTCAAATTTTCATTAGTGTGGCAATATGCTCCGAATAAAAGACTCCATATTTTAGAACTTTCAACAACGGGCACAAAAACTAATTAAATGATAAATGGTCAAACGATACGCAAGTGACATCTCGCTGAAATGGAGAAATTGTCCAAAAAAGATTTCAATTATTCAAAAAACCAAACGATAACAATTTAATTTTATCCTTTCCGTCGATAGACGTTTTTCAGTCAAGTGGGGACACTGAAAGCTCGGTGTTGAAATGTTAGCGATTTGGGTGCTACAAATGAAAGTTTAAGGACATGGTGGACACACTTATAAAATACCCATTTTTTAATATTTGGCCCCCATTTGGGGAATTGGTATGATTTCAGGAACATGTTTAGATGAATTAACTAGCATTCAACAATATAATAAATATATCATTTATTATTTATTGCCAAATATGTTACAAGGATAAACATACTAAATAGTCAATGAATCTTGTTTTATTTAATGAGGAAATTGAAATTAATTTTTTTGGAAAAATTATAATGAATTCACATGTTTGAGTGCATGTATATTGTATGAATCTATATTATATTTTATAGATCTAATTCGCTGTAATTATATTATTTGAGGTAAAGATTCATAGATCTCATTTAAGATGTATAATTATTAATTAGTTATTGACATCTACATTGATACTTAATATAGGGTGACCGGTACCTATAGGGTGCACTGTGCACTCCAATAAAGCACTTATGAAATGCACACGCGATGGAAAAAGCTAGCAGAGAAATGAGTAAGACAGCTTCAGGACAAATGATAAGATCCGATTACTACTCAGCCACAGAGAGGGACCGCCAACAAAATTAGGGGTGAACTTCTTGGGCTTTGTGGAGCCTAGTTTTGTTTGATCCGATTGGCAACCCCACCCAAATAATGTTGCGTGGTCTTTTAATGAGAGATTTTCTGAGGCTTAGTCTATGGAGCGGGGGTTGGGCTTGTTTTACTGTCCATTATGAATCCTGTGCGTAGGATATAAAAAAATGCAGTTTTGGTGATTAGGGTGTTTTCGATGAAATAGAGAGAAATACCGTACTGCCGCACTTTGTATTTTTTCCTTGATAATAGCGAAATCCCTGCAACTCTGTGGACGTAGGCAAATTGGCCGAACCACATAAATATTGTCTTGTGCATGTGATTTTTTTTTCTTTAGCATGTGTTTTCTCTAGGTTGTGTTTTCTCACAGGTTGGAAATTTAGGGTTGATTCCCTACAACTGGTATAAGAGTCAGGTTTAGGTTTGAGTGGGAGCAATGGCAAAGGAAGCACGAAAGGCATTTGGAATAGAAAAGCTCGATGGCACAGACGTCGCGTATTGGATGATGCAGATTGAAGATTATCTCTATGGGAAGAAATTGCATCTACCTCTTTTGGTGACAAAACCTGAGACAATGAAAGCTGCGGAACGGGATCTTCTTGACAGACAGGTACTGGGAGTTATTAGGTTAACTATGTTTAGGTCTATCGCACACAATGTTGTAAAGAAGAAGACCATATCAAATCTGATGAAGGCTTTGTCGGTATGTATGAAAAGCCGTCAGCAAACAACAAGGTGCATTTGAAGAAGCAGCTGTACAATCTAAAGATGGTAGAGAACGCATCATAGTACAACATCTGAATGAATTTAACACTATCACAAATCAATTGTCATTTGTAGAAATTGATTTTGATGATGAGATCCATGCACTAATCGTTTTGGCTTCTTTGCCAAACAATTGTGAGGCAATGAGGATGGCATTAAGCAATTCTACAGGAAAAGAAAAGCTGAAGTACAATGACATATGACATTTAATTTTGGCTGAGAAGATTCGCAGAAGAGATGCACGTGAAACTTTAGGATTTGGTTCTGCCCTAAACCTTGAGACAAGAGGCAAAGGCAATGACAGAAATTCAAATCGAAGCAGATCAAAATATAGAAATTCTAATCGGAATAGAAGTAAACCTAGATCAAGCCAACAAGTACAATGCTGGAACTGTGGAAAAACATGTCACTTTAGGAGGCAAAGCAAAAGTCCTAAGAAGAAGAATGAAGATGATTCTGCTAATGTTGTAACAGAAGAGGTACATGATGCATTACTTCTTGCAGTAGACAATCCACTTGATGATTAGGTTTTGGACTCAGGAGCTTCATTTCATACCAATCCACATCGAGAAATCATACAGAATTATGTTGCGGATGATTTTGGTAAGGTGTATTTGGCTGATGGTGCAGCTTTGGATGTTGTGGGTATGGGAGACGTTCGAAGATTGTTACCTAATAGGTCTATTTGGTTACTGGAGAAGGTTCGACATATTCCTGACCTGAGGAGGAATCTGATTTCTGTTGGACAACTTGATGATGAAGGGCATGCAATACTATTTGTTGGTGATACTTGGAAGGTTACAAAGGGAGCCAAAGTATTGGCTCGTGGAAAGAAGACTGATACTCTATATATGACCTCAAGTCCAAGAGACACAATTGCAGTTGCTGAAGCAAGTAATGATACAAGCCTATGACATTGCAGACTTGGTCACATGAGTGAGAAATGGATGAAGATGTTGCTGTCGGGAGGAAAACTACTAGAATTTAAGTCCATTGAGTTTGACATGTGTGAAAGTTGCAACTTAGGAAAGCAGAAAAGGGTGAGCTTCATGTAAACTGGCAGGGCACCGAAGGCTAAAAAATTGGAGTTAATATACACTGATCTGTGGGGTCCTTCTCCGGTTGTATCCCTTGGAGGTTCAAGGTACTACATTACTTTCATTGATGACTTAAGCAGAAAGGTATGGGTTCATTTTCGAAAAATAAATCTGATGGATTTGAAACTTTTAAGAAGTGGAAGGCCATGATTGAGACAGAAACAGGTTCGAAAGTAAAATGTTTGAGGTCAGATAATGGAGGAGAGTACATAGATGGAGGATTCAGTGAGTATTGTGCCGCACAGGGAATTAGGATGGAGATGATCATTCCTGGGACACCACGGCAGAATGGTGTGGCTGAGCGCATGAACAAAACTCTCAATGAGCGTACTAGGAGTATGAGGTTGCATACTGGACTACCAAAAACTTTCTGGGCTGATGCTGTTAGCACTACAGCTTACCTAATAAATCGAGGACGATCAGTTCCCATGGAGTTTAGACTTCTTGAGGAGGCTTGGAGCAGTAAAGAGATAAAGTTTTCACATTTAAAAAGTTTTTTATTGTGTTTCTTATGTTCATATTGATTCTGATACTCATAATAAACTTGACGCAAAGTCCAAAATATGTTTTTTTATTGGCTATGATGATGAGAAATTTGGCTATATGTTTTGGGATAAACAAAATAGGAAAATCATTAGAAGTAGAAATGTGATATTTAATGAACGAGTTATGTACAAGGATGGGTCAATTACAGTGTCAACCATTACAGAGATAGATCAAAAGAAATCTGAGTTTGTCAACTTAGATGAATTAACTGAAAGTACTGTCTAGAAAGGGGTGAAGAAGATAAGAAGAATGTAGATTCACAGGTAGATCAGAGTACACCCGTAGCTGAAGACCGTAGATCCACCGGACCATTAGACCTCTACATTGTTATTCACCGACTCAAAATTATTTCATGTTGACTAATGGTGGTGAGCCAGGGTGCTATGAAAAAGCCTTGCAAGATGAAAATTCAAGCAAGTGGGAGTTAGCCATGAAAGAGGAGATGGATTCCTTGCTAGGGAATCAAACATGGGAAGTGGGTATACAGAATAAAGAATGAGCATGATGGTAGCAAGCGTTACAAAGCCAGATTATTTGTCAAAGGGTTCCAGCAGAAGAAGGGCATTGACTACTCAGAAATATTTTTTTCTAGTTGTGAAGATGTCAACAATTAGGCTGGTACTCAGAATGGTGGCTGCAGAAAATTTACATCTTGAGCATTCAGATGTGAAGATGGCATTTCTTCATGGTAACTTGGAGGAAGACATCTACATGATTCTGCCAGAGGGGTTCATTGTTCAGGGACAAGAGAATCTAATCTGCAAATTGAGAAAGGGCTTGTATGGGCTAAAACAAACTCCAAGACAGTAGTACAAGAAATTTGACAATTTTATGCATAGAATTGGGTTCAAGAGATGTGAAACTGGTCATTGTTTCTATGTTAAGTCCTTTGATAATTCTTATATCATTTTACTGTTGTATATGGATGATATGCTCATTGCAAGGTCTAGCATTGAGGAGATTAATAATCTAAAGAAGCAATTGTCAAAATAGTTTGCAATGAAGGATTTGGGAGTTGCAAAGCAAATCCTTGGTATGAGAATCATTAGAGACAAAGCTAATGGTACATTGAAGCTTTCATAATCAGAGTATGTGAAAAAAGTTCTCAGCAGGTTCAACATGAATGAAGCTAAACCAGTGAGCACACCCTTGGGTAGTTATTTCAAACTAAGCAAAGAACAGTCACTGAAGACAGAAGAAGAAAGGGACCACATGGGTAGGTGCCATATGCCTCAGCTATTGGCAGCTTGATGTATGATATGGTGTGTACAAGGCCAGACATTACACATGTAGTGGGAGTTGTGAGCAAATTTATGAGTAGCCAAGAAAGCAGTATTAAGAGGCAGTCAAGTGGATTCTGAGATATTTGAGGGGTTCATCAGATACATGTCTTTGCTTCACAGGTGCAAGTTTGAAACTGTAGGGTTATGCAGATGCTGATTTTGCTAGTGATATTGATAGTAGAAGGAGTATTACTGGGTTTGTATTTACTTTGGGTGGTACAGTTATATCATGGGCTTCAAATCTACAAAATATTGTTACTCTGTCTACTACTAAAGGTGAGTATGTTGCAGCAACTGAAGCTGGAAAGGAGATGATTTGGCTACATGGCGTCTTAGATGAATTGGGTAAGGAGGAGGAGATGGGCATTCTACACAGTGACGGTCACAATGCAGTGTTTCTTACTATAAATTCGGCTTTTCATTCAAAGTCGAAGCATATACAGATAAAATATCATTTTGTCTATTACCTTGTTGAACATAAGCTAGTAATACTTGAGAAGATTTGTGGATCTAAGAACCCGACAGACATGTTGACTGAGGGTGTCACTATTGAGAAGCTGAAGCTGTGTGCAACTTCAGTTGACCTTCTAGCTTGACGATAGGAGGATGAGTTGCAGGGATGAAGACTATGTTTTTTGGGGAGATTGCGGTTGATGTTGGTGATTGAACTAGCCTCCAAGTGGGAGATTTGTTGAGCTTTGTGGAGACTAATTTTGTTTGATCTGGTTGGCGATCCGACCCGAATAATGTTGCGTGGTCTTTTAATGAGAGATTTTCTCAGGCTTCGTCCATGGAGTGGAGGCTTGGCCCGTTTTATTGCCCATTGTGAATCATGTACGTAGGATATAAAAAATTGCAGTTTTGGTGATTAGGGTTTTTCCGATGAAATAGAGAGAAAAATTGTACAGCCGTACTTTGTATTTTTTTTCCCTGATAATAGTGAAATCCCTGCAACTCCGTGGACGTAGGCAAATTGACCGAACCACATAAATATTGTCTTGTGCGTGTGATAGTTTTCTTTGGCGTTTGTTTTCTCTATGTTGTGTTTTCTCACATGCTGGGAATTTCGGTTTGATTCTCTACACTTCTCAATCTTTCACGTGATGTAGTCACGATTATCAACATTCAAAAGTCGGTTTCACGCCAACATGAATTGAGCTCCCACGTGATGGGAACTACCAATGTACTAGTGAACACAGCATGTGACTTTCACACGACTCAAAGCTAGAGGGTAAAAGCCATCAAACCCCTTATATTTTCTTTCTGTGCAATTTTAATGCCTGCATTGAAAGTTTCCATCATTTGTGGATTCAAATTCACATATTTAAATAGGTTGATGATCTAGAACCTTACTTTTGAAAATTAAGAATCCATAATCACCACGTAAAAGGTTGAAAAGGTCAGCCTTAATTTCTCCGTTACTAAAACAAATGGGAAAGATTGGAATATTTTAAGGGATGTAAAGTCTAAACCCCCAATATCTAACAAGAAACCAGGAAAATGCAAAACTGTCGACCTCTAGATTCACTTTCTAACAACTATGATAAGATGATGTTTCCTTTCCTTCGAATAAAAAGTGAAAGATAATTGTCTTATTAAATAAAATCTTAAAAGAAAATAAAGGGAAAACAGACCGTCGAATATTCCAAATCCAGACGAGGCTAAACAATTATTTGCAAACAAGAATATTAGTGTCAAATCTTGTCCCATATACAATTGGCAAAGGAATAATATTAGCTAGAAGCAAGACTATTATGCGAGACAAGCACCGAAAATTTCATTTCATTTCTACAATTTTCACCCTCCAAGAAGCAAGACTGTGAACACAATGGTTCTGCTTCTACTCAGCACCATTATGGCTCGAGTGTCCATGGTATCCAAAAAGAGGAGAAAAGAACCCTTTTTTTTTTTTGATAAAAAGCAAAATAAATATAACATCAAAAATATATATTCTATGGAACGAGAATAAGACTATATTTGCCTGCCAGTTGGTATAAATAAAAATCAGCAAAGTAAATAATTGACAAAACAATGGGGGATACACTAGTGGAAAGAATGGGGATGCGCTGGAAAAATAATTTACAAAAAGAAAAAGCTGACCACCATCGATATATACAGTAGCAACGAAATATTGCTCTTAGGTCTTAGCTTGAAGAGCACACAGCTTGATGATCTGCTCACGTGCAGCTGTCCAGCATTGACAAATTCATCCTTACCTAAAGTTAGGGAGACATTCACATCCAGTGAACCTGAATGATGGACATAATAAATTGAAAAGTTGAATCAGGGTTTGTGATGGACAGTAAGCTAAGGAGACTTCAACCTTGTTTAACAATATTCTTAATAATGATGAAACAAGTTAAATGGGATAGGAGGAACTTACAGTCATAATCGGCCCATCCTATTCTTTGATGAACCAAATCATATATGAAGATTTTATCTTTGAGAACAAGATCTGAAGACAAGAAAGTACAAATGAGTTTTGGAATCTCTCCAACTCAAATGCTCAAAAACACGCATAAAAACACATGGTGACTAGACTCTCTTGCAAAACCATTTGCACATGAAAAACCAAGCTGCCAGCATTTTCAATTATATTCTTGCACCATAAGGACATATCAATATGAGTAAGCCCACGGGTGAAAATAAATTAAGTGTTGCCAGATCTAAGATCAACTACCACCATTTGAAGTGTTTCCTTCCCAAATTTCAGCAACAGTATGAGAGCATTGGCAGACACCCGACCATGATCTTCTGCTTTCAATATTCCATTACATGGCTGAATGTGTGGGTGTACAAAGTGAGCTTGTGTTATGATAACATTATGCCTTTGGCTTGAAAAATTGTTTACTCCCTATTTTTTTAGGAAAAAAGTTGACAGATGTATTTTTGGCCAATCCTGATCATTTTTGAGCTGGTTTGTTTGAATTGCTTAAATGTTATGGAAATGGTATATGGGGTTTGGATTCTTCATTTTACTAATACATTATGAATGGAATGCCAAGACACTAAAAGTAATGGAAACATAGGACATACAAAACATGATAGATGCTCTAAAACATAATTCTAGCAGATTATTGTCCTTCAAGATAAGTACCCTAGTTCAGCAACTAACCTCCTAAAATTGTAGTGCCCTGATTCTGAACTTTGACAAAACCAATGCACCAGATTGCAGCACCATCCTGCATATAATTATAAACCACAGATTTAATTGAGATCAGAGAACTAAAAACAGATGACGTGGATTGTATGATCCCATCTCAAGTTTCAAGAATGGAAATAACCATCTCTCACTTTGTAGTATAAAGGAAATAATAAATTAAGAAGTAGGGAGAAGTGTAATACTCACACCAAATCCCATATTTACAAGGTAGTCTGCCGGTCTTAAAACCATGGATGCACCACCAGCAAAATTTAAAGCAACAGGAGGAAATACCTCAGCTATGCTGTGTAGAAACAGAGGGGAATCTTGTTCAAGTACCCTAAGATTCAGGACCTATAATGCTTTCACTGAAAAGATTGTCGCCTAAATATTTATACAGCGATTAATGAAATGAACCTGGTAGTCACTAGATAGCACTCATTTCCTTTAGAAATGAATGGCCTGACCGATTGAGAAACAGCAGCCGTTATCTGCAAAATAGTAAGAAAAGAGGCCTCAGGAAAGGAACGCAACAAACTTTATATTCATTTAGAAAAGGGGTTGCTTTGAGTGCAATGAAACCATCTGCAACAAGATCATCTGTCCCCAGATATGCAAGAAACTTCCATTAGATTCAATTAATTGTTCCAAGAGATCCAAAAATACGACAAGGTTAATGATTGTATCACCTCCAACTTAGCCCTAAAGGAACAGCTAAATTTCTTTAGCTTGTGGTGACTGCCAGAGTGATTATGTAATGAAAGGTTGTGGTATTCTGGTTCCAGAAATCCAGTTCATTAGTTAATTGCAATCCACTATCTCTTATGCTCAGGCAAGAGATAAGTATAACTCAAAAATCTTTGCACAAGGTGGCTAGGTTCATCAACAAGTTTCCTCATGCCTTTTGACTTCTGTAATACCAGAAAAAGTGGGGGCAAAAATGAAAAACTTACAGCAGCAACAAAAGGATCATAAGCTTCTTCCGCGAGGTATGCCAAAGTTGTTCCAGAATCAACAACTGTTCCTTGGTTGCCTGATGTTGCAAACACTGCTAAATCAATAGGCAACAGTTGCCCATTGACAGCAATGCTCTGCAGATATAAATTATAATGAGGCCTGAAATACAAGAGAAAACAATTTAGAAAATGAAAATTCACCATGTAGTATCTCCAAATTTCTTAATTTTTATTCTGAGTAGGTCAATGAAAACAATAGCAAGGGGGGAAATCATTTCAATCTTTGTTTACTTGACAGATCTGATGTAACAACTAATATTCATAAACGTTTACCATGACTTGAATCTAACAGAAAGTTTAATGATACGTAACACAGCCATACCCTCTGATGAAGGTTAAACAAAAATCCCCACATCAGCACTTTCCATGAAGTACATGAGATAAATACTTCCTAAAAGATGACAGCGACCTTGCCTGAATTATACATTAGATAAATAAAACTTTGGAGCAGCAAGAACCATTATCATTTAGAGAGAAAAATGTTCAAGGTGAAAAGAAAATCATGCTGTGATACTCTATATTTGCAGGTTTTACTTAGGAATTCCACACTGAAAAATACGTACTGTGAAGGAACAAGAGGACTATAAACAATGCTGGCATCCAAAATTTCACCAAGAACTAGGATGCCTCCACCCTCGCCCTCTCCTTTCAAGCAATGAGAAAATACTTTAGGAGCGATTCCACGCGATGATAATTGCGATATTACTGAAAGACGCTGCTGGCCAAAACCAAAGATTCCATCAATCGCTTTATCTGATGCAATCAAGTCCCCAGACTGAGAGGTGCTGCACCTGTTTTCACAAATGAATGCTTCAACCAGCCTAATCAAACATTTCTATGCTATAAAGCTTCTGCAATGGAACCACGAGAAAGGAAAATTGAGAGACTGAAGAAGACGCAACACTTTACGTACATCAAGCCTAAAATCTCACATGTCTGACAATTAAATCCTCCTACCAGTTGCCCAGAAACTCCAGATATAAACTGAAACTTCCTTGCTTTTCTTTATGCCCTTGCAACAAACTTCATAGGTAATAATTTCATTCAACTATTAAGTTGTCTGTGGAATTGCTAATGTGAACCACTTCTACTTGTAGAATCATAATATCGTGTTAATTCAGTTCACAATAATTAATTCAGTTCACAGTAATGACCACACTGTCACTGTATTTTTTTAGTTCTAATCATCTAGTAGTTTTTTTTTTTCCCCCCTCTTTTTTCAGGGGAAACACTCCACTGCCACGTAGAAATCCTCTCACTATTAAGTCCATCTCTTATTCCTTGACATAAGGAATTCATACCAAATTGCACATGCTCATACAACTAGAAAGCACAATCATATAGGAAGTCATAAAAAATTCTCACCCAAAAACAATAGGAGCTGAAGAATTGGCAATCAATGAGGTACCCAAAATTGTGTCAAAATAAAGCAGATCTGACAGATAAAATCCAGAAGTACCACTTCCGTCTTCATATTGGAACGAGTAACTACACTGGTTGCTTTGTGTAGAGCATTCAGCACTTGCAGTTTGAACTATAGCAGCACATTGATTGTCAGAGCAGGAAATAGGGGAAGCGGTTGATGAGCTAGCAGCATCAAAGACAGTGAGCTCAATCTGCAAACACGTCCTAATATCAGTACAAGCAATTCAAGAACTATCGAACTCAAGCAATAAAAATGGGGTAAAAAAGGAGAAGAGATTTTACTCCAAGTCCACTTGTCTTGGGGCAATCATTACACGAACTGCATGTAACCCACAAAATATCGCTCCCAGTGTCAATTTGCACATTGAATTCTCTTGGTGGAGATCCCAATTTAACTTTGGTATAATAAAGTCTGCAAGCAAATCAAAATGGAAAACATCAGTCAACGACCAATTACTATAATGTTACATATTAAAAAACAGTAAATTGAAATCAAAACAAGAGAGACAGTTCAAGTTGAAATAGAATCGACAATAGTTATGCCTATGTAAGGAGACGCCAATCAGTATCAACCAGGCATACTTATTTTGAGTAATGGAAAATTTTCAATACACTAATACCCATAAATTGTGTAATAGACTAAAAATTCTAAGTAATACTATTTAGCACGACTAATTTTTAACACTACGCATGTTTAATTAAATACAAAGGCCTAAACTAGTGCTAGATAGCATTATTCAAAATTTCTAGAAACCCCATGACAAAAGACATCTAAAAATCAGGAAGAACGAAATCAAAATTAAGCAACATTTGGATATCAAAATATCTCCATGGGAAATAACAAAACAACTTCAGGCAGTGAACATAATTTTCTGGCTTTTTCAGGTATAAAAAATTAATTTCAAATGCGTGATAAAACAGTAAATTGAAATCAAAACGAGAGAGAAAGTCCAAGTTGAAATAGAATCGACAATAGTTATGCCTATGGAAGGAGACGCCAATCAGTATCAACCAGGCATTCTTATTTTGAGTAATGGAAAATTTTCAATACACTAATACCCATAAATTGTGTAATAGACTAAAAATTCGAAGTAATACTATTTAGCACGACTAGTTTTTAACACTACGCATGTTTAATTAAATACAAAGGCCTAAACTAGTGCTAGATAGCATTATTCAAAATTTCTAGAAACCCCATGACAAAAGACATCTAAAAATCAGGAAGAACAAAATCAAAATTAAGCAACATTGGATATCAAAATATCTCCATGGGAAATAACAAAACAACTTCAGGCAGTGAACATAATTTTCTGGCTTTTTCAGGTATAAAAAATTAATTTCAAATGCGTGAGTTTTCAGAGTCCGGTAGTATATGATTTACCCAGCATTAGAAGGATCGGAGGTTCCGAAGACCGGAAAATTGGCGACGCCTCCGGCGAAGCTCTGTAACATTCGAGCATGTCTCACTCGGTCCCGAGCCTTTAGCGCCTCCAGCTCCACTATCTGGTTTACCGGGAACGCCCTCCGCAAATTCATTACTCTTTGAACTCCTCTGATGCCACTCGCTGCCGAGCCCACCAACACGACAACCAGCCATAAAATCCCCCCACCGGCCATCACAGTCGTTCAAACCCGAACTCTAATATGTATAAAAACGTCGTAAAGTATGTACTCACTCGTGAATGTGTGTATATAAATCAATGTATAATGTGATGAGCTTGATTATGGAGAAAATTAAGGTTTTTGGTTATGTTTCTCTTGTTTTTCATCTCTTTTTGAGTGTGATACATTAGAGTTTCATAAATAAAGAGAGAATATACAGTCAAAAATGATGCTTAATAAAATAAGTAAATCTAAAAATAAGGCAAAACCAGTTTGGTGCTATTTTGCTAAATTTCCATTTCATTTACGTCATAAAAGTCAGTCTTCTAAAACAGCACCGCCATAATCCAGCGGCCCCTTTTAAGTTGAATGGGTCAAACAGCCCAACTTCCACAGCCATGGCTGCTTTCTTCGCGGGAAGGAAAGCGATCCTTTCTTCATCTGCACCGTTCATTCAGAAATCAACTGCAACTGAATTCAT
>CAIGRK010278796.1:0-14812 GCA_903798315.1 Fraxinus greggii | reverse complement strand
TGAAAGTTGCTGCGTTCCTCCTAACCCCTGAAATGTTTGAATTGATCTTGAACTTCCAAACTTTTTTAGTGTCATTCTCAATCTTTCCATATCGGGATTGACACTAGCTCCATATTCCATAATCAATTGAAACGAATCATATAAAAGGATTTTATTTTGGTCGTACCACTTGACTTATCTCATCATATGGGCAGTGATCGCTAAATTCTCCCAAGTGTACGGTATTGTAAAATAATATAGTGTGAGAAAGTTTCGTTCTTTTTGCCATTGAGCCTCCCAATCAAATTCGTCTCTACTGAGACTAAGATGCTCTAGTATATAATAAAGTCTGTCGAACAAAACAACAAATCCACCGAGACTAAGTACCTAATTTGATTTCAATTAATATTAACTCTAATCGAATAGCACTATTTTGTTAATAACTAATTAAACATATAACTCACTAAGTGTAAAGCTGTTAAACTACTAAAAAGCATTTATGAACTAGATGATCAATGTACCTATTCCATTTAATAATCTCTCGAGTAAACACATCCTCACATGTGAATCTATATATCTCTATGAAGATTATGAACATGTGAAAATGCATTTATTCGTTAGACCACTTAATTAAATCATGCATATCGTACGTACATTTCTTTATCCCCTATTGGGCTCTAAATGATCAATATCATATACTAAAATCCTTATTCATTCTCTAGAACAAAATAAGAGTCACTAATCAATTCAACTAGGGATTAATTAATTGAAAGCATTAAAATCATAACAAGCTAAACAAGTAGTCACATCAAAGTCCTGAAATTGAAATTAAACATCACTACATATTGTTCATCGCTAACCTAGTGACTAGAAGATTTAGACTTCACCCAACATTTAATTATAGAAAGAAAAAGAAAAATAATCTTGAATACTTGATTTTTTTAATGATTCTGGACCAATCCTCGTATATCTTCTTCACCCAAAATCCAAGAAACAGTCTTCAATATGCATATAAGATTGTGCATTCTTATATCAAGCCTTTTCTTCTCTCTCTAATGAATTACGACCCCTTTTTCAGTCATCAAAATTAGGCTAAAACGAGTTGAATTGTTTCCCATGCAGAGAGGATGAATTTAATTAGGAATTAGAATTTTGTTGTCGTATGTCACCATGTGATCGCATGGTTATTTTCACTACAATAGCAGGGTTTTTCTTTTTGTAGGTTGTGTCAAACCATTTTCATTGCCTGCGATCGCATGGAAGGCTCCTTGTGATTGCAAGGCATGCTTTCTATGCTCTTGTTCAATTTGGTCCTTTAATTCCTTTTTCCAATCAGCTTGAGCTTATTTTATCTATGAGACTTTCAACTTCCAATTTTTTCCAATTTGATCCACATCATCCACCATAATACAAACCTTGATCCATCTCAAGTTTTGAAGATATGCAATTTAGTCTCCGAACTTTCACAAGTGTTCTTCTTTAGTCTCTCTTCAAACGTATTTTTTTTTCTCTATTTCTTCATCCTCCGTCCAACATCAATTTTTTCATACAACAATCAACATTTAACCAAAATTAAGTAGCAATTGAATCAAAGTGACTCCCAAACATCCACTTTTAAAAGCTCGAATAAGTTTAAATATACACTTATCAAACACTCCAAATTTAAAGATTTGTTCATCTAAAAAAAAATAAAATTAGCTATTTAACAAAAAAAAAAAAATCGTTAAATAGCTTGCCATATTGTCTCACATTATAAAATTACTTAATAATTCACAAAAGACTTCTAAGACATGTTATAAAAGCCAATTCTTCCACTTATCCAATACTGGTTTGATGTGTGTCTACAGTTAATTCTATCACCACAAACTTTTAAGTTGATTATTTTTTTACATAAATTGGTCATTTATTTCTTTTCTATCATGAGATGCATATCACAAACTTGCTCTTCAATTTAACGCCCGAGGTATTTATTCTAATGGTGAATTCATAACACTCATTCATTTCCTGCTCAAATGTGGCTAGATTTAACCAATAGAAGTGACTATCTCAACTCGAGATGATTTTCCCTATATGTGATTATCTGAACCTCCAAATTTAAATTCAATTAATAACCCTCATTAAAAGTCTAGCTTACCAAGTAAATGTCCAATGCTTAATCAGGCTTTCAGTACGTCTTGTGTTCCATGCACAAACTTTTATTTATTTTGATTTAGTATTTTTAGAATATTCATTCAGTGTTCTTATTGAGATCTTTTATAGGGTAGCTTTCGCTTATTAAGATATGCAACTTTTATTTTTCTTTTTGCCATGATGTCTTATATCAAGACAAATGGTTCTACTGTGGTTCCACCTATTAAAAAGTGTTCCACACAAATATTTATATTCGTGTAATAAACACCTATCTAAATAATTTCCAGCAGCAGCTTAACCACCCACACACTATCCTTTCAAATGGCTAAAGGATTGTATTGGGACAAGATCAACAAGCATATATCATCGTTCTCAAGTAATAGAATTGATGAGTTGAAGTATCGTTCTATGAGAAATATTAATTGCTAACTATATCAAATGATCTACATCAAATTTGGTGTAATTTTGCACCAAAATTGGTGTAATTTGGCTTTTCCTCTCCAATGGCAACACCAAATTTTATACCAAATTCGGTGTAGACTATTGGAGACCATTTTATGCTAAAATTTACCCCAAATTTTATTTTAAATTATATAATTACGAATATCGTTAAATTAGAAATTATATTTAATTAACTAAAATATTATATTTATTACTCAATTGAAAAAAAAAATTAAACATAATAACACAAATTATAATAGTTATATTGAACATACAAGAAAAATTACATATAACAAGAAAAGACCTTCCGAAGTACTAAAATATTGCTTTAGTTAAATGTTGTATTGTACTTTAATTTATGTTTTTAATATATTTAAGTTGTTCTACTGCTAATTTATTAATTATCAAATTTGTAACTTTTGACTTTTTAATAAACAATTTTAATTTATTGTTGAAATAATTATTGCTTATTAATTGATTAAAATTTAAAAACAAATGTTAAATAAAATTAATCATCACATTAAAATAATTATACATCAATTAGAATTTATTAATACTAAAATATTTAAGAGATACATAGATAGGAGAAACAATTTTTGTAAAGTTGAAAGAAGGGTAAAATGGGGTTATTGAAAATTCTTGTATTTGATGTAAATAAGTAGTGTTACACCAAATTTGGAATAACACTATTCATTACACTATATTTGATCCCTCATTGGAGAGGGTATTGCGCTAATTTGACACCAAATTTAACCCCTCATTGGAGATGCTCTTAGCACGATCCGGTCCTATTTATAGTGTGAATTCACATACAAAGAAAGCATTCAACCATATGATAATCACTATAGGTTGCACACATCCAAAATAATATTCCTAATACCTAGTGCCCGCTTATAGAATATACAGTGTTTTACCTATTATGAGTCTCCTAACACTATGAATAAACAACAAGTTATCTAATCGGTAGATAAGAAATCAAATAACACAATATTCATGCATAATTAATCACAAACACAAGAAATAATTAAAATATGATAAGTTTTGAATTACAGATATAACTTAAAATGTTTCATCATCCATCCAATAGATGTAGAAGCTTGAGAAATCACCCATTTATATCTAAATTACATAATAAGTTAAGAAAAGAAATTACCTGATTCAAAGAATAGATGTAGAAGCTTGAGAACTCAAGTTATTGCTCTTTTGTGTCGGTTTGAGCCTTGAATCTTCAATTTGTTGTGCTAATTCTCTCTAAAGCTCTTGTTCGGCATTACTTTAATATAGAATATGTGATAATATATTTCAAATGTGTTTTGGATGGCTCTTTATAGGTTAAAAATGTACAAAATATCATACCATAAAGTATCGAAAAAAGGAAAAGAAAGAAAATCTTTGCCAACCGGAAAGTCTTGCATACTCGTGGAATAACTCCGTGCATGGCATGGTAGAATGATTTTAGCCTCAGTCACGTGTATTGATGGCCTTGCGTACACAAGGTGTGCATGCCCATCAGTATGCATGACTTTAGCTTTTTGGACCAATTGTGTAATTTGGTCCCTGAATTTTTTCATGTATGCTTTTTCGTTCTTCATTCATTTTCATCCCGTTGCCTTTTATTTTCATCCAATTGCCTCTAGAACTCTTGAATCTTCGTTTTTACATTCAATCCATCCATCAATTATTTGCATTTCAGTCCTTGAACTTTGGATTCATTGCAATTAAATTCTTTTTCAGCATTCTTTCTCCATTTCAATCACATTTGCCGATTTGTACCTAACAAATACAATACACATAGAACTAAGCCATAGTTCATTAAAATAACCAATAAATACTCTAACTTATATGCCTAAATAAGTGTACGAAATACACTTATCATATTGTGTTGTATATTATGGTCTTGATTTTAACAACCTATGTTAGAAGCTCCTTACACTTACTCTATCAATGTAATCGGTTGAAAAGTCTACACTGACTTAACAAAAAGAAAAGAAAATGACTTCTTATGTTAGACTGTTTCAACCTTCCTATTTAAAAAGAAAAATGAGTATCAGTGTTCAGTTAATGAAGGAAATAACATCAAATGGATGGAAGGAAGGTTTTCACAATGAAAAGTGTAATCATAGGTGAAAATGCTAAAAAATAAAATGTATGAACGTTTTGCACAAAACATTGAAATGTTGGGGCATTTTGTGTTAATTACCCTTTATTTACACTATGAAAATGTTTTTCATTTAGATTCAACACAAGTCTTACACAATATAGGCATTAGTACTATGAAAAGAATGTTAAAATGTAAATTCATTTCATATGATTTAAGAAAATGAATCAAGCATATAAGTACAACTAATTACATTATTTTTGTTCTCATTGTTAATAGTACAAAGCTTCACCATTCCATCATAAAATAATCCTTTGAAATAATTATCCCATTTTGAGAGAATACAAGTTTGCACGACTTATATATGAATTTAATACCTAGATTTTCCAAAATATCCCCCTAACAAGATTCTTCATTTCCAAAAGATGAAGCACACTTATCGATGCAACCTTTTTCCAGTTATGAAATACAAGTCTCTACTCCATTTGCCACCAACTTTTTAAAGACCTTCATTCCCATTTGGATTTGTTGTCCATCACCGATCTCTTGATAAGTTTTGAAGCGAACATGAACACTGGTATAAGATTGTTGGAATCTTGATGCTCAAAATCATGGATGGATGAATCGTGGATGAATGAAAAGGAAATATTGACGCCATGAAAATGACCTATGGGACCACATATGCCTTTTATACATGCGGTCGCATGGGTGCGATCAAGAAATTTAGAGGCAGTCAAGGTTATAACTATGTCTCCGCATTGTTATAGCCTACGTGTTCGAATAGTTTTAAAATGTGACCATTGGCTGTGTTTCTTCGAATTTTCTGATGGTTGATTGATAAAGTATTGCACTTCTTGAATTAAGCTTGGAACCACTTCGTGTGGGATGGTTGAAACCAATAAATATTTGTTGTGCACATCAAAATTTTCATCCAATTTTTAGAGAAAATTTTCTCCATTTACATAATCAATTTTTTCACTTGTTCATTTGAAGATTCACTTTGCTTTTGGTAGTCTTCATAAAGCTTGTTCAATCCTACAAACTATTTGCCATTAAATCTTTAAAAACATTGTAGAGGAGACAAATATCGTTTGATGACAACGATATAATCTTCGTGTTCAAGCCTTTACCAGATTTATATTCACATTTTCTTCTCCTTTGTTCTTTCTCAATTGCTGTATTTTTTTCATAACATTCTCAAACGATATTCGTCATTCTACTGCAATGGAGATGGAATCTGCAGTCGTTACAATCAAAATGATGTATCAAGACTTAGTGCATTTGGACAGATTTGATGGATCAAACTTCACAAGATGGCAAAACAAACTCAAATTCCTACAACGGCATTAAAAATCTTCTACGTACTTGATCCAAACTTGGAACCAATTGTCGATGGAACCGAAGAAGATATTGAAGAAGTTCATGCAGAAAGAAAGATAAGGCAAGAGGATGAATTGATATGTCACGATCACATTCTAATTGCGCTATTGGATCGATTATACGATCTCTACACCAAGATCACTTCAGCAAAAGAGATCTGGTACGCACTTGAAAGTAAATATAAGGCCAATGAGGAAGGTACGACGAAGTTTTAAATTTCTAAATATTTTAATTTCAAGTTTCCGGATAATATTCCTTTATTACCCCAAGTGCATGAATTGCAAATAATTATCAACACATTGAGAGCAGTGAATATCGAACTTCCCAAAACTTTTCAAGTGTGAGCAATCATTGCTAAACTCCCAGGTTCTTGGAAAGGATATAGGAAGAAAATTCTTCACAATTCTGCAGACTTTTCCTTGGAAGATATTCAAAAACATCTTCGCATAGAGATAGAGTAAAGGGCAAGAGATAAGACTGAAAGTTCTTATGATGGTCTCTTCAAAAGTTAATGTCGTGGACAATGTGGATAACTCCAATAAGTACAAGAAGAAAGGGAAACCTCTTGGTCCCAAAAAGGATCAAGGGAAGTTCAAAAACAAATCCAAGGAACATTGCTATTTTTGTGGAGAATCGGAACACAATTCAAGAGATTGTAGGCATAGGAAACAACAAAAGAAGGAAGGACAAGTAAATTCCATTGATGAGATTATCGCTTCGGTGAGAGAAATCAATGCAATCCAAGAAAAAGTTCTGAGTTGGTGGCATGATACATGTACAACCATCCATGTTTGTTTTCGTAAGTCTCTTTTCAAAACTTATCATGACATTGAAGATGGTCAAGAAAACCAAATGGGAAATGAAGGAAAATCAAAAGTGATTGGCAATGGAAATGTGGAAATCATATTTACTTCAGGAAAGAAGATCACNACACAATTCAAGAGATTGTAGGCATAGGAAACAACAAAAGAAGGAAGGACAAGTAAATTCCATTGATGAGATTATCGCTTCGGTGAGAGAAATCAATGCAATCCAAGAAAAAGTTCTGAGTTGGTGGCATGATACATGTACAACCATCCATGTTTGTTTTCGTAAGTCTCTTTTCAAAACTTATCATGACATTGAAGATGGTCAAGAGATCCAAATGGGAAATGTCGGAAGATCTAAAGTGATTGGCAAAGGCAATGTGGAATTCATTTTCACCTCATGGAAGAAGACCACTTTAACTAATGTCCTTCACGTACTAGAAATCAATAGAAACCTAGTGAGTGGAGTCTTTTTGGGAAAACCGGGAATGAAATCTATTTTTGAATCTGGAAAACTTGTATTAACCCATAATGGGTACTTTGTTGGAAAGGGCTATTCTATTGAAGGAATGTCAATCTTTGTACTCTTGAGGATAATTCTAATAAAAACAAATCATTTGCCTATGTTACCGATTTATTTAATTTATGGCATGGTAGATAAGCACACATAGGAGTTAGCACAATGAAAAGAGTGATTAAATGTGGATTGATACAATGTGAAATTGATAACTTAGGAAAATTTGAAACATGTATTAAACCAAAGATGATTAAAAAGCCATATCAAAGTGTAGTAAGATCAACGAACTTACTAGAACTTGTTCATTCCGATGATTGTGAATTGAATGACATGCTAACAAGAGGTGGTAATAAATATTTTATTACTTTCATTGATGATTGCTCTAGGTATACTTTTTTAAATTTGTTAAAGCATAATGATAAAGCTTTTAGTGCCTTTAAAACATACAAAATTGAAATTGAGAATCAATTAGGAGGGAAACTAAAAACTCTAAGAAGCGAAAGAGGTGGAAAATATTTTTCTAATGAATTCAATATGTTTTGTGAACAAAATGAAATAATACATCAATATTCTGCACCACGAACACAAAAACAAAATGATCTAGCAGAAAGAAAGAATATGACATTCTTAGAAATGATAAATGCCATGTTATTGAATTCTAAATTAGCATATAAGTTATGGGGCGAAGCTTTATTTAGTGCTTGTCATATAGTAAATATGATTCCTTTGAAAAAGAATAAGGTTTCTCCATATGAAATATGGAAATGTAGGAAACCAAATATTAATTATTTCAAAGTGTGGGGTGTCTTACTTATTACAAGAATACACATGCTAAGAGAACTAAATTAGGTCATAGAGGTATTAAATGTGCCTTTGTGGGATATTCTTTAAATAGCATGGCCTATAGGTTATTAAACTTAGAATAAAATGTTATAATAGAATCAAAGGATGTGGAGTTTTTTTGAGAATGTATTGGCAACAAGAAATTCTCAAAATGAAACTTATTTAGACATTCTGACTTCTAAAAAATCACAAGAAGAGACATCTACAAGAGATGTTGAAATTAAACCTTGAAGAAGTAAGAGAGTTAGAAAAGAAAAAGGTCTAGGATCGAATGAATTGGATTCCCAACTTATTTCTTTCTACTTAGTGGAAGGAGATAGGAAGGATGTTGCAAGAACAATTTCTTTTGTTCTTCAAGTCGAAAGTGATCCTAAAACCTATAACGAAGCAATGTCTTCAAGAGATTGCATATTTTGGAAAGAGGTGATAAATAATGAAATGGATTCCATTATTTCAAATAACACTTGGGAAATAGTGGATTTACCAGAGGGTTCTAAATCCATTTATTGTAAATGGGTGTTTAGAAGGAAATATAATTATGATGGAACACTCAGTACCTATAAAGCTAGATTAGTAACTAAAGGATATCGTTAAAAGGAAGGAATATATTACTTTGGTACATATGCACCCGTGGCTAGGATAACATTGATAAGGATCTTGTTTGCACTAGTATCTATATATGATTTACATGTTCATCAAATGGATGTAAAGACGACATTTTTAAATGGAGATCTTAAAGAGGAGGTCTATATGAAACAACCAGAAGGGTTGTTCTATCGGGAAATAAACATAAGGTGTGCAAACTAATCAAATCCTTTATGAATTAAAACAAGCCCCTAAATAATGGCATGGAAAATTTGACTTTAAAGTAAAGCCAATTGGTTTTATAGTGTTAAGCCATCTCAAATGTCAATATACTGAAGTAAGTGATAATATAATCACATTAATATGTCTTTATGTTGATGATACGTTGATCATTAGCAACAATATAGATGGTATCAAAGAAACGAAGATGTTTCTATCCTCCATGTTCAAAATTAAAGATCTTGGACAAGTAAATATTATTCTTGGATTCAAAGTTAAAAAGAATAGTGGGAGTTTTACATTAAGCCAATCACATTATATTGAAAATGTGATAAGCAAGTTCAAACTCTTGAATATTAAAAAGGTTAATACCCTGTTAGATCCAAGTATCAAATTGATAAAAAACGATGATAGAGCAATAGCTCAAATCAAATATGCAAGCGCAATTGGAAGTCTTATGTACGCAGCATAATGTACAAGACCAGATGTAGCATTTGCCAAGAGTAAACTAAGTAGATTTACTACCAATCCAAGTTCCGAACATTGGAAGGCCATCGGCAGGGTTCTTGGTTATTTAAAGAAAACCGAAAACCTTGGACTACAATATACAAAGTTTCCTAAAAATATTGAAAGGATATACTGACGCTAGTTAGATATCAAATGAGAGAGAAAATAAGTCCACTTCAGGCTAGATATTTACTCTTGGATGAGGTGTAGTTTCTTGGAAATCTAAGAAACAAACTTGTATTACTCACTCACAATGGAGTCTGAATTTGTAGCATTGGCCGAAACTAGAAAAGAAGTTGAGTGGCTAAGAGATGTGTTATATGAAATACCTTTAGATATAAATGATATTTCTTCCATACATATCTTGTGTGATAGTCAAACAACTTTTGCTTGAGCATTTAACAAAGTATATAATGAAAGTCCAGACACATGAGTCTAAGACACGAGCATGTAATGAAATTAATAAAGCATAGAATAATGTCTTTTACACATGTTTAGTCTAATGAGAATTTAGCTGATCCGTTTACTAAACCTCTTACGAGAGAGTTAATAAGATTGCCATCAAGTAGGATTGGGTTGAAACTAATTAATTAATCCACCAATGATAGTAACCCTACCAAGAAATACTAAACAAGTATATTTAGATTCAAAGGGTAATAACAAACATTCGATAAATGGATGGATTTTAACACTATTAAATTTATTAAACTTTATCTTTGGTAAATAGTGTTGGCCGTTACTGTTGGAGGGATGAGTTTTAATTAAAACTCTTAATGAAGTTCAGCATGTTGTACAAGTATCTCTAAAAGTAACAAAGATACTGAAAGAACTTCACCTACGTGAGTTTCAAGGTGATAACGGCTCATTAGAGAGTTGGAGTTTTCTCTCTTTAAAAGTTCAAAGAAAAATGATAAGTTTAAGGGCATATTAGCACTAAGTGAATTAGAGGAACTTGTGAAAATTTAACACTTGTGAGTGTGTTTTCATAGGTATTGTCACAAGAAATAACTGGTTCAAAGCATTCTAACTACCTGGAATTTCGATAATGCTTTATGAGATTTACACTATAGTTAGATTCAAATCAAAATATATTTAATTCTTATGTATGAGTGTTGATATTTGACAATGTGATTAACATTGATTTTGAATAAGTGAGATATTGTTGGAATCTTGTTGTTCAAAATCATTAATGGTTGAATCGTGGATGAATAAAAAAGGGAAAATTGACGCCACGAAAATGACCTATGCGACCAAATAGGCCTTTTATGCATGTAGCCGCATAGGCATGATCAGGAAATTTAGAGGCAACCAAGGTTATAACTATGAGACCGTATTGTTATAGCCTATGCGGTCCCATAGTTATAAAATGTGACCGTCGGTTGGGTTTTTTCGAATTTTCTAGTGGTTGATTGGTCAAGCATTGCACCTCTTGAATTGAGCTTGGAACCACTTTGTGTGGGATGGTTGAAACCTACAAGTATTTGTTGGGCACATCAATTTTTTTTTATTATTCATCCTATTTTTTAGAGAAAAATTTGTCCATTTGCATAATCAATTTTTTCACTTGTTCATTGGAAGATTCACTTTGCTTTTGGTAATCTTCATAAGGATTTTTCAATCCTACAAACTATTTTCCATTAAATCCTTAAAAGCATTGTAGAGGAGGCAAATATCGTTTGAAGACAACGATATAATTTTCATGTTCACGCCTTTACCGGACTTATATTCATCATTTTCTTCTCCTTTGTTCTTTCTCCATTGCTGTCCTTTTTTTTTTCATAAAAAAGTATCAAACTACTATCTCGTGACATTTTCTTTGACAACATCTCCGTTTGAACCCCATTTTTGGGGAAAATGGATTTTGTAGTAGTGATTTTTAGGATAATGTGCGGTTAAAAGTAAGTTTTGGGAAAAATCGAGCTCAAACAAATGCTTACTTCATTCGCTACAATGACAATGTCTTTGGTGTCAATGGAGTTCACTTTGGCCTCATTTTTATTTTGCTTTCAAAGCTTATATTACTATGCATGATATCCGCAAAGCGATCTCCTTTGAACTTCTTTTTAGACTTCTGTTGATCCTTGTTATAAAATGGATATCTTGTTCAAATTCTTATTGACGTTGTTGGGTTTGTCCATGATATTGACTTTTGAAGTGCCATCATCAAAATTTTCATCACTCGTACCCTTGATTCTTCCTCAACTCAAAAATGCTAGTGGATTTGTTCCAAAGAGAAATCTTCAGAGTTGTCAAGAATTTTCTTCCTACAAGCTCTCCAAGTTGACAGTAATTTAGCAATGGTAGCACCTACATGGAAGGACTCGGGGAATTTACTTTTAGTGGCCTTCAACTTTTTCACAATCAGTTGCAAATCATGCATAATGGAATATCATCCAAAATCTTAATGTTAAAACATTTAGAAATTAAGAATTTCTTGGTACCTTCTTTCCCGGCTTTGTATTTACTCTCAAGTGCTTCCCGAATTCTCCTTGGGGATGAGCTATTGGTATAGAGATCATATAATCAGTAAGGAAGTGCATTTGGAATGTGACCCTTGACATATCAATTCATCTTCTTGTCGCTTCTTTTGTTCGGCCTCCATGCATCTATATCCATTGCAGCTGGTTGTGGAATCGGAGCCAAATATAGATCAACTATGTAAATTTTCTTCAAAGCTATTTAGAGAAACTTTATCTTGTCTTGTCCCGAGTGAAGTTGATTCCATCAAAATGATCGAGACTCACCAAATCTTGATTCATCAATTTGATAGTAGCCAGTGTAGTTTCATTCTCCATTGGAAAACATTGTTTAGACTCTTTAGATTACTAAAAATAAAGAAGAGATAAGAAGAAACGAGAAACCGAATGAAGAGAAACTAGAAAAAACGATCAAGACTTCAACACGTGAGAACACTATCCTAAAGAAACATTCGCCACTTTTTGCACTGGCAAATAACTTTGAGAAATAAACAAGCCTTTAAGGTCAACCCCAAGCAATAAGTGAAAAACCCCAGAACTTAAGAGCACAACGAATTTCTGAATGTTTTAGAACTACAGAAATTGTTTATAGACAAAACATTTGATGAAAAGCCATAAAAACTGTCAAGATTTGAACTACCCACTAGCTTAACGTCTAGTTGGCCGAGGTCAAAGGTCCCTTACTCGCAACTGCAAAGCATAAGCCTCAAAGGCCAGCAGGGAGCGGGTCAGGAGCACACGACCTCAGTGCCTCACCTCAAGTCGTGGGCAAGGATCTTGCCTTTCATAATGCTAGTTCGCCTTGGTCCTTGAAGTTTGTTCCACTATTTTTCCATTCGTTATTTCACGAGTTTCCCACTATTGAAAGCATCTAAAACATCCTAGTTCTCATTGTTATAATTTGAACAAATTACAGCTGGCTGTGTTTAAAAGCACACTTTCGCAAAACGTGCTCATACCGTGTCAATGCATGCCATTTTATTTTAGCTTGGGAGGAGATTAAATTATATTTCAATAGGGATTTTGATGACAAAGGATACTAATAATGTTGCTATGACGAATCAAAAAAAAACTTCTTCATTGGCCATCATTTATTTAGAGTTTTGCTAGAATCGAGAAATCACGCTCATAAAAAAATTTGTGAGGATTTAAATTTGAGTATGTTTATTAACATTCCATAGTTTTATTTTCATGAATAATTTAATTGAACTTTAGAAATAATCTATCTATTCGTATAATAGTAAATAATAATACATAGTTTTTCATTTAGAGAGGAAAAAAATGTTAATTTTATTTTTGCTTTGACTATTTTTTTTTTCTCTACTTTATTGTTATTTTGCAGTATGTTCCTTATTATACTTCCTATTTTTAAACTCTTTTCATTTTTGCATTCTCTTGTGAAGTTGATTAATTTTTTTTTTTATAAAAAAATATTGTTTATTCCCTTATCGATTACAGCTCATCTTACATTTGAGAGAAACGGCTCTTCATTTTTTATTGTTATCTCTTGTGGAATGATATTCTAGAAAGCACGTGCAACATGATGAAGCTTCAACACAAACCAAACTTCAGTTTCTTTAAGCGAAGGAAAAAAATCATGTGTTGTGGTTTAACCCAAATTCCATGAGAATTGTGTGGTTGATTGATAAAGGAAGTCTAAATAGTTTTGGTTTGGAAGTCTGGTTTGAAATGGGATTTTCATCAAGATTGAGAGTTTGATTGGAAGTACTTTAGAATGGATATAAACTCTTTTGAAGTGCTTGAGATAAAGATGGGGCATCTGGGTGTTGACAGCATTAAGAGGGGTACCGTTTGGACGCCTGGGCACCTAGGTGTCGACCAGCGAAAGCAGAAATTGGGGCTGGGAGTGGAAGGTGTTCAACGGGCTCTACACACGAAGTGTGTTTGTGGTGTCGATTTGGTGAAGACTAAGCCCGATTTCTTGGTGTGATTGAAGCCCAAAATTTAAGAAATGGTATTAGAGAAAGTTGGTGGTAGATTGGGCTCCAAAATCTGATAGAAATAGGCCAGAATCGCAGCAGAAAAAACCGACAGAATCTGCCTAGATTTTTCACGAAAAACTGGACGTACAAACATGTTTTTCGGCCAAATCAGTGGTTGGTTGGTGAAACGGACATCACTGGCGGACTCAGCCGGCGGAGGAGCAGCTGGGTGGTAGGTACGTGACGGCGGCGTGTGAAGCCCACGCGTAGACTCCGACAAGGCACGTGGTGATTTTTCCGACGGTGGTCTAGAAAGACAGAATGTTGCTGGAGATGAGACGGACCCTATGGTGTTGTCAGATTTCAGTTTTGAGAAATACGATGAAATCTGGATGATTTGGCGTTTTGGACGTTCGGGTGCCGATGCCGTTTCGTGTTGACGGAAGCTTTGGAGAGGATTGCGTAGGCCCAAAGGGGTGAATTCGCAGCTCTCGATATTTACAGACCTTCAAATGTGGTCCTCTCAATATCGTGTTCTTTACCTTTTATTATTGCAGTTAAAAATATTGTACAGGATAATTTATTTTTCGCATTAGAAGTCATCTGAGGGGTGACGTTAGGTTTGGGGTTATCGTGAAGGGGTAACCATTGCCTGTTGCTAAATCTATGAATTACTTGTTAATTATTTGCCTTAAATTCTTTGTGAATTAGTTGCTAATTAAATTTTTTCATTATTAGAATTGCACGTGACCTTAGGAAAGTTTACTTGACTATTCTGTGTGAATCGCCATTACTTGTGGGCGTTGTTGGTTGCATTTTCTGTTTTGTGCATTTTTGGGTAAATTGACGATATATTATAAGTTGTGCATGTTTTAATGAAAATTGTG
>CAIGRK010278710.1:0-16993 GCA_903798315.1 Fraxinus greggii | reverse complement strand
GACGAAATTGGCAACTAAATTTCAATATATGAAAATGAAATTTAAATGGACAAACAATAACGACATCCAAATATTTCAACAAAAATTAAAAAGTCGTTGGAGCCGGCACTGTAGCTGCTTGCCCGCTCCAACGCATCTTCAGACACATTCAAACCAAAACAATGTAAATCCATACACACAAATAGGGGAGGCTACATCAATTGATTTTGTTCTATAACATATATTCACAAATATATGCACACAGACGACGGAGCTGCAGTTTATACACATATATATGCACGAGAGATAGGAGACAGTAGCGTGGGTTTTGCTTGATAATGTATACACATACGCACACAGACGGCGGAGACAGGATGATAGTCACAATAATAATAATAATAATAATAATAATAATAATAATAATAATAACAACAACAACAACAACAATTCAACGCGAGAAGAAGAAGAAGAAGAACGAGGGCAGGGGTGAAGACTGCCTGGGTTTTTTTTTAATTTATTGGAGCTACAGTTTTTTTTTTTTAGGATTCAAATCTGAGCATGCTGCTCTGATACCAATTGTTGTAATTTGACAATAATCATGTTAAGAACAAGAATCATATATTCTGAATTAATAGATTGAAATTCATACATGTGAAAGAAATTTTTGCTTATGAATATTACCGGCTATATTTTCCTCTCCTTGCTCCTCAAAAATAATCAGCTGTCAATGGGGAAGGCCAATAAACCATATGGAGAGGAGAGGGGACCTAGTCATTATATAGGAAATTATAAAGTCGGTCCATTACCGACTCTAACCTTAATTAGAGTTTACATAATTCCGGCCCAAATACTTAAAATTACAACATTATAATTATATAGCTCGTAATGTGTATAACGGCCCAAGTGATCACTAACACATTGGGCCTAATCACAATATTATTGCAAACAATACATCTAATCCGTAAAGTTCGTAATCAAATGGAAGCCCACGTGATAGAATTATTCTAACAAGTACTTCACCATCATCATCACCATCATCATCATCTATGTTAGTAGTCTCCTAGTGTTGAACACATGAGACCTGGGAAGATTTGACAGCATTAATTATTGATGCACTGAATTTGTTGGAAATTTGTTTTCCATATTTATTTTCTATGTACGAAATTTAACTATGCGCATGCTAAATTGGAGATGACACTCCGAATTAAGAGGGCTCAATATATAAATTAGCATAGAAGGTAAACTCAGAAATAAAGCAGTGTTAAACTTGTTATAATATAAAACGCACACTCAATACTTCGTTGCTTTATTGTTAATAACTGAAGTATCGGTTATCAAAGGGTGGATAAAGAGTATTTTACAATCCCTTTAAGTTAGATTCATTATAATTAGATAAATAATAATCTCTCAACGATGAAAATTAACTAGGTTAGCACATACATCAAGAATTCAAGTATACACCATTGGTATGACCTAGCGTAGGAACTACTTGAACTTCCAAATTAGAAGAATCGGAACTAATCGTTAGATTTATTCAAACAAAAGATAACGAAATGAAGGATGAAAACATAAAACATGGATCAACTAAGCATTCTCAAAGACTTTTCTTAAAAGAGGAACATCATGTAAAGACCATGGAAATAAGTTTTGTTCTTGATATATTTCCATTCCAAAAATAGGAATTTTGATTATATTTTTTTTATAAATTGGACGTAGTTACTAATTCACAATCTACCATGGTAAGCTCAACACCAAGGTATACTTTTACACCATTGATAACTAAGGACTATAGTGCTCACTTATGAGTCGTGAGTCACTACATCTAATTCTGTGACAAAAAGATAATCTAACCTCTTATCATTGTGACAAACTCGAGCCCAAAAGAACCAAATGTCCTCACAAGAAGAGATTCATCAAAAGAATGCACTTCAAGTAATATAAGATGAGAGTAATGATGAAGGCTATAAAGAATATGAGAGTCAAGAGGAAGTTGTAAACTTGTACTTCATGGCTATTAAACACGAGGTAAACTTAGATGCATTTTTTTATATGATGAGTTATATACCTCATATGATGAACTTCTTGAATAATTTGAAAAACTTGCTCTCGAAAAAATAAAGAAAAAAATATGTTTTTTGAAAAATGAGGTAAAGAAACTTTTGGAAGGATTTTGAAAAATAAAAAGTTTATCACAATTTTTTTAATTAAAAAGAACTCTACATAAAAGAAAATATTTTAAATTTGACTAAAATTGTTCATAAATTCACTCAATGCTTGAAGGATTTTGACATAATTCTTGGTGAACAAACATTTGTTTTTAATAAATGAGAAATTAGATACAAACTTTTCTTGAAACAAAAGTCTCTCAAAAATTTCTTTGTCGAATCATCTATTTCTCCTTCAAATGTTACATGTAGCTTTTACAACAAAAATAGACATGTAGCATTTAATTATTCAATAAAAAAGAGGTTACATCTTGATAGCAAACACAATTGGATTCAAAAGTCAACAAACACTAATTACCAAGTATACGAAGTTGTATGGGTACCGAAGATCAAAAATTAAATTATTTTCCTAAATCTATTAAATAAAATAAAGAGGAAATGATTCTTAGATAATGGAAGCTCAAAGCACTTGATCGGATATTAAACTTTATTATCAAATCTCAAAAAGAAGGATGTTGGCGTAACACCCCCCAAATCTAGACACCTAGGTCTGAAAGTATTATCACTTCACTCTCTTTTTAAAATCATATTCGAAAATGATTAAATTTTTCTTTGTTATAATAAGTATCAATGGATTATTATTTCAAAATAATTTGTGGTCAACAAAATATAGAACAATTAAAGTGAATCACCTCTAGAGCAAGTGCCAAAGGGATAACTTGTGTTTAAAAGCAGATTCAGAGAGTTTAATCCGAGAAAGCCAATAATATGATGATTATAGAAATAACCAGTGGTAGTGCCAGGGAAATTTGAAATAACAATCATATTAGGATTATTAGGCAGTTTGTTATGAAATCTTAGTGCTTGTTTGTCCCCCATTATTAGGAGAAAATTTGAGTAATGAATAATATTTTTTGGAGAATGCATTGTTGAAATTTAAAGTAACTTTATTGGTTTATGTGCAGAATATTTTATTGGGTGAATATGTGGTGGAGAATCTTATTGTAATAAACAATGTTTTAGATTAATGGTAGACAAATAAGGGCTTAATCAAGATTATTTCAAAAAATAATATATCCATTTTTTATATTTTCACTTAATTATTCCCATATCAATGCAACAAGAAGTCTAATTTCAATTGTAATTAAATGAAATTCCGCTAGAAGGCTGTTAACATACAGAAGTACAATTCTAACATGCTGTCCATGTGAGTTAAAACAAGTAAACAATGCATAGATTCTAACCCTGCAAAGATTATATCCCAAGAAATCTGCTTCAATTTTTACAAGTTATGTCCAACATTTTTCCTTTTGTTTCGCAGGAAAAGATACCTTCCTTGTTTCTTAAAATGCTACAAATCAAACAATGTTGTTAACCTAAAAGTCATTGAAGTTAGCAAAACGGGATTACTGCTACAAAAATGCTATTTCTACCAAGTTCCTTGACAAAAGTGGTTGACAAAGTGATGGGTAGGGTGGAGATCAAATGGCGGTGGACGGTAGTGATTTTAATTCTACACCAAATTGAGGGCGCCAAAACAGGAACTATTTGTGGGAAACAAAAAAAATTAAATTAACTACAGAATCCACAAACCACTTTCTCTCTCAAAAACCATTTTCTCTCTCCCCATTTCCCCCAAATCGATCTCCCAATTTGAAGTTGCACAAAGACGATATTTGAACAATCCAAAATTCATTGCACGGTTGATGAGGAAATACAGAGGCAAAAAGTAGGCGACATATTCTTCATGTTCTTTATATACAGAGGCAGAAATTGGACGGCAAGATTTGGCAGAAATTTCAGACAAATTCGCGTGTTTCTTCCACTCCAGCCATATTTTCCATCTCCGGAACTGGGTCACTACAAATGACGGTATGAATGTTTTTGTTTTTTTAGCGTTTTCTCCGCTCCAGCCATATATGCTGTTAATGTGTTGTAACTTGTTTGGGTTGAAACTTTGAACTGAAGTTTGGGGTTGATTTAATTTGGTAACCTAAGCTATGTAGCATTAAAATATTGAGAATTTTGAAATGGCCAATTGGATGCTACTGATTTTTTGGTAGTTTTGTGCTCTGTGTGAAGAAGGTCGATGGAAAATGGGAAATTTCAACGTGAAATTAAGAGCTGTGAACTTTAAGAAATCGTAACATACGAAATTGAGCTGTGAACTTGCTCCTAAATATGTGACATTTTAAAAGTAGATGTATCTTAATGGTATGTTGAACTCACATATATGGTTTTTTTTGGATTGATTTTATATTATTTTTGAGAACATTGATTATTTGGTTGAATGAATGTGATCTGAACATAAAAAAAAAAACCTTATTTGTAGATGTTGTAAACTATAACACAGTGGAAAAGAATTGGAAATATAGTTGCTAAAGCATCACCTGTATAGCTTATAGGTTTTGTGTCTGACATCAGCCTATATTTTAAACTCCTCAGCCTTTTGGATTGGAATAAACTCTTCAGCCTTTTGCAGGATCAGCCAACTATGAAAGATGTTTTGTCCGTCGATTTCGAAAATGAGAATGTGGAGGACAATGTGAATGTCGTAGAAGATGAAACAATAGGAGGAGATGAAATCAATGTGCCTGAAGTTGGTGTACAGTTCAAGGATGAAAAAGAAGTGTATGATTTTTATGCAAGATATGCTTATGCTGTAGGTTTTCTAGTTAGGAAGAGGAGTTCAACGAGGGATGATGACGGTGTTTTAAGATTTGTCACGTTGACATGTAGTAGGAAGGGACGAAGAATTGGTACTACAAGCACTTCTTTGAAGCCGCAACCAACAATTCAGACGGGTTGTAGAGCTAGGATCTCTGTATCTTTAGATATACATGGTTACTGGAAAATTAACACGGTCCACCTTGACCACGACCATAAGATGAGTCCTATTAAGTCCAGGTTGTATCGATGCAATCGAGATCTGAGTGCATACGTGAAACGAAAGCTCGAATTGAATGATGTAGCAGGAATACCACTGCATAAAAGTTTTAACTCCGCAGTTGTTGCGGCCACGGCTACGAGAACATGACTTGTGTTGAAAAGGATTGTCAGAATTATATCGAACAAGTGAGAAGGCTAGGACTTGGTGAGGGTGATGCAGCTGCAATACAGTCTTACTTTTCCAAAATGCAACCTGCTGCTCCGGATTTTACTTTAGTATTGACTTGGATGATGATTCGCGCCTGAAAATGTCTTCTACACTGACAATCGGTGCAGGCAAGCATATAAGGAGTTTAGGGACGTTGTGGCATTTTATATAACCTACCTTACTAATAAATATGATATGCCATTCGCCCCTTTTGTTGGCGTGAATCATCACGAGCAATCAACGTTGTTTGGTTGTGGTTTGCTATCGAATGAGAACACAGATACATTTGTGTGGTTGTTCAAGACATGGTTGTAGTGCATGTATGGTCAAGCTCCGCAGGGAATAATTACTGATCAAGACAAAGCGGTGCAAAATGCAATCAAAATAGTTTTTCCGAATACAAAACATATATGGTGTCTTTGGCACATATTGAAAAAATTGCCAGAAAACTTTGGATATCATGTGGATAAGGCTTCAATCTTTTCGGATATACATGTATTGATTTATGATTCACAACTTATCTCGGAATTTGAGGAAGCTGGAAAGTGATGATCGATACGTATGACTTACGTGATAATGCTTGGTTGTCCGGATTGTACGAAAATAGAGGTCGTTGGGTGCCATGATTTTTGAAAACCACTTTCTGAGCTGGTATGCCAACAACGCAAAGAAGTGAAAGTATGAATGCCTTCTTCGACGGTTATGTGCATTCAAAGACATCGTTGAAGCAGTTCGTCGAACAGTACGAGTGAGCCCTACGGAATAAGGTAGAAAAAGAATTTCAGGCTGATTTCAAGTCTTTCTCTCAAATGATACCGTGTACGACCACGTATGAAATGGAAAAGCAATATAAGGGATTGTACACCCTTTCGAAGTTTAGGGAAGTTCAGGTCGAGTTTACAGGAAAGGTTCGCTGTGACCTTATCTCTACTTCAGAAGGACATCTGGGGACAACGTATCAGGTACGTAAGGACGTCGTTTGTGCCGAGCGACGATGGAGAAAATTTTTTCATGTGTCAATTAATAGAGAAAACTGTGAAATCATCTGCAGTTGTCACATGTTCGAATTCTGGGGTATAGTATGTAGGCATGCGATTGCAGTGTTGATACACAACGAGGTGACCGTGATGCCAGATCGGTATATACTACGCAGATGGAGGGGGATGTTAGCAGAACACAACGCGGGTCACCGTGAATTATGCCGGTATGGTTAGTACTCCTGGGCAATTGAGGTATGATGAGATGTGTCAGGCATTTGCCACGGTGGCAGACCTTGCAGCGGAGGATGAAGGGAGGTATCGTGCTATCATGGATTGGATACAAGAGCTTAGGTTGACGAAGTCGAGTTCCGATAGTAATACCAATGTGTAGTGTGTTGTATCTCAAAATCAAAGCAGCGGGACTGTGAAGGATCCGATATCGTCGAAGAAAAAGGAAGCCCCGAAGATAAAACAGAGAAAAGGCCCATTGGAAGCCAGCGGTAAGAAATCAAAGGTATATTCATATGAATCAACTTCTTTTCACTTCATTTTATACAATAAAACCAATTTCGTTCTGGTGTGCAATCAAATAACATAACGGGAAAGGTTCCGCCACCTCCTCGACAGTAATATTCAATGCCAACGTCAACGCCAGTGCCGTTCTCGTTTTTGCGACTCCTAAAGGTAAGTATATTAATTTCACGAGTTTTTATGCACTTTTTTGTATAATTAATGCCAACAACATGATGTAAGTCACGGTGTGAGCCAGTTGTTCACACAACATGAGGTACGTATACATTTTAATCACAACATTTAAAATTGACAACTAATCGACTCTTATTAATTTCAATTCACACGTCAGGTAATGAGAACCCATACAACGATCCACATTTACCACATCATGGTGGCTCCATTTAAATTCAGGCGAACAACATAGCAAAGCGTCATCTGATAGACCAAAATACATCGTCTTCAAGCGATTTGTTCTATGAAATTTTCAAATTTGTTGAACGGAGGGTTGTAAATGTATATTTTATGATTTACTTCCTTTCATTGTAAGTTATGAACTTCATATTATGATACCAAATATTAGTCTTTTTGGATCCTATAAATCCCAAGTGAACGCTAATGTAATAAATGTTTATTGAGAGCATAGATTATTTTTGTTTTGGATGATTCGTAGTTCAAAGGATGATTGCTATAATAAATGTTTAGTTCAATAATGGGAAATAGCTATACTATTTGAAAGATCTCTCTCCAGGTTTATACTTCAAAAACATAGCTACGAAATCATTCACCGAACCGCTCATATTATAATTCCACGAACTTCCAAGGTACAAGAAGTAAAAAATTTACTTCAACCAAAATGTACCAATTCACTGCACTAATCTAATCAACCAAATTCATATTTACAACATGTCGCTAGTTAACAAAACATGTCTAGTTCACCATAAACAACTAATCAAGCCATGTCTATCCCCTTCAGTTTTCCTTCGACAGGTAATTTTTCTCGGTGGACCGTCACATTTACAGTCATAGCAATCAAGAGCTCTTCTTCATTATTTAGCCGAACTTGAGATTGGAACATTCATGTCATATCTTCAACTTCTTCATTCATCGCTAGTTTAGCCCTAGTACCGTTGGATTCACCGATTACTTCTCCATCTTTGCACCACTCCCAAAACCCACACTTCACACTACAACATTTGAAGAATTTGCCTTTGTTAACAGTGTCCCTTTCAACCTCGAAAAACTTCTGAAATCCATGCACACAAAGTGGACATCGACGTTTTATCGGGCAATCACCGAAGAAGTGTCCAACACTCCTACAACCGTGGTAAACTCTGGCGTTCTTTCCTGGAATTCTGACTTCCTGAATCAAACCAATTTACATACTCAGTTTAGCAACTGTCAAACTGAAAATATAGAAACTACAGCGTCTATGTGAAATGTTCAAGGAACAAAGAGATGGAAACTTCAACATCTCTGTCACCATTCAATTCACATAAATTAAAAAAAAAAATTCAGCTCAGGCATGAGTTTTCTCAACAACCAATCAGCTCAGGCATCAATGTCCTCAAACAGAAAGTAAAAAAAAAAATTTGAAATTCAATCACATAGCCATTGGTGTACTGAATTAAAAAAATCTCACATTACTAACAGCAAATAATTTCACTTTGTCAATCAACTAAGCCATCAATCCGCGAAGCACATAAATTAAATATCAGAATTCGAAAGTTAATGTGAGATTTAACAGCAAATGACCAATCTACAGAACGGTGCAGAGTTGGGCCAAACCGTTAGACCTAAAAAGTTAGTAGTAATAAAAAGATTCAGAGATGAGATTTTTCGATTGATTTTTTGGTGGTATTCGACCTTCTCTGATACTGCGTTGGCTTCCAAAATGGTACGGAGCTGGGCCAAACCACACTGCTGGAATTGACCGGCTGTCGGAGGTGGGGATGACGCCAGAGGTGCGGATGTTGTCGGACTTGAGTGTCTGTCAGAGGTTTGTTATTTGGGAGGAAGGGTTTGGTTTCAATTGATTTGGGGGAAATGGGTAGAGAGATAACGAGGAAATGGGGGGAGAGAGGGAGAGAGAGGGAGGACAATGTTGGATTTTTAATTTTTCATGTTTTTTTTAATTGATGCCACGTCACTTTGTAAACCTCTTTTGTCAAGTAACTTTGTACATGTAGCGCTGTTGCTACTGCTATCTCTGGTTTTATCAGATATGGAAGTTATTGATCATCAATGAATACTTCATTTCTAAACCACTGTCCAACATACTCTTAGTCTTAAAATATTAAATTTAAAATGTCGTTCCAACTTCCAACAGTGTTCATTCTCATGAAATCAGACGTCAATTCTATATAAATGACAACTCAGCTTTCAGTACCATCAAGCAAAGGTTAAGAGAAAACAAGCTACAAAAAGAAGTGTACTTAGTGCAAAATTTATCTACATGACTCCAAATACCTAGTTGAGATCTATCCTACAAATGCATGACTCACCTGCTGGCAGTGGCGGACCCAGTTTTGAAGCTCAGTCCGGACGGATGTTGACTGATCAACGTCGACAATCAGCGATCGTAAGATCGAGATCGTTTATTAATATTTAATTAAATAATATTAAAAATTAGTGTGCGATTCATGGACTACTTTTCCAAGCCGTGATTGATGGCAATTTTTCTTAGTTCTCAGCCATGTGTTTTGATTCACATTTAGCTGATTTTTGGCCTTGGAGTCCCCATATCCCTTTTTTTCTTTTTTCCTGTTAGTCCCTCTCAAATTTCAACTACCATTCCACTAAAGATAAGTCACAATAAGCATAAAAAATGTAAGTCAATATATCTCTTTAACTACTTTATATATGTATATACATGTACGAAAACTCTCATTTCATTTCACACACAACATATAGTCCATGAACTGGTTTTCTTGGCTCTCAAAAATAGGGATAGAGGCTCTCAATTCCAATTTCAATTTTATTTTCCCCCAATTCCAAACCCTAAACCTTAAATCCAATTCCAATTCCAATTCAAATTCCAATTCCAATTCCAAATCCAATTTTAATTTTCCCCAATTCCAAATCAAATTCCCCCAATTCCAATTCATAAATCGTATTTCAAATAAACTGAAAACTATCACAAAATCNTCAATATATCTCTTTAACTACTTTATATATGTATATACATGTACGAAAACTCTCATTTCATTTCACACACAACATATAGTCCATGAACTGGTTTTCTTGGCTCTCAAAAATAGGGATAGAGGCTCTCAATTCCAATTTCAATTTTATTTTCCCCCAATTCCAAACCCTAAACCTTAAATCCAATTCCAATTCCAATTCAAATTCCAATTCCAATTCCAAATCCAATTTTAATTTTCCCCAATTCCAAATCAAATTCCCCTAATTCCAATTCATAAATCGTATTTCAAATAAACTGAAAACTATCACAAAATCATGATTTCAAAACTCATAAAAAGATAATAACTCCAAAAATAAAATAAAAAAACAAAAAAAAAATGATGGGCAGAATAGAAATGATAAAACTCACGGGTCACGGGCGAAGGCGTCCAATCGCCACATCGTTCCAACCTGTAGTCGGTGGTGGTAGAGAAGACGGCAGGCCTGTGGCGGAACTCGGTAGAGACAGCACAGCAGGCGTGAGGCATAGCGGCGTCATCTCTTGATCTTGAAGGCTGAAGAGGAAATGAGACCAAATGCATTTGCTAGGCTGGAATGTATATATATTAAGCAATGGGCCCAAGAATAAATGGCCCACCCAATAAAAAAAAGGAAAAGGAAAGGGATGGTCTGGGCTTATATTATTAACTTTGGGCCTAAAAACAAATGGCCCAACCGGCCAACCCAATTAAAAAAAAAAAGAAAAGAAAAGAAAAAGAGAGTTGGGCTGGGCTAGCAGCAACGGCCCAATCTTATAACAAAACAAAACAAAACAAAAAAAGAAAAAGAAAGAAAGAAAACGGCAGCCACCGGAGAAGATGAACCAGCGCAGCAGCAGCGCCATCTTCTATTCTTCTTCCCAAAAATTCATCCGGCTGGGCCAGGCACGGGCGGCCGCCCCCTAGCTGGGTGCTGGGTCCGCCACTGTTTGTAATGGATGCTCAAATAGAATATCCATGAGTGTGGAGGAAATGGCGATTGCTTGCGAGATTTCCAGGTCGTTTCTATATTTGTTGCTAAATACTTCTGTACATCTGAATCACTAATATGGAAGGTTATGTAAGTGGCGACTTGCAGGTGCTGGATGTAAGTGGTAATTTACTTGAAGGACGGGTGGTTCACAAAAGTCCTTTGATAAACTTGGCTGTTGGAGTAGGTTATGTTTGCACATCAAATAGGCTAATTGTGGTAGTATAACGTGGATGGAACATTACATATCTCTTCGACCAGTTAGATATAATATTGCATCTAAAATTTGATTAGAAAAGAGTTTTTATAAGCAAAGGTGGAGAATTTGAAAATATTGGCCACAACATGGAATGTGTTGTATATAGTGGTGTCCATGACATTTCGAACATCGACAAATTCCTTACAAAGATTGAATTGTCGCGAACACCACAACACCACATTCCACATTGCAATTAATATTCTCGATTTCTCCAGCCTCATACAAAACTTTTAGAGTCAACTCCGAACACAATATATTATGAAGTTATCCAGAGATGTTACGCTCTATCAACATTTACCACAATGATTAGCTAAAGTGAACAACATAGCCATTCCGCCAATGATGTCCATAGAAGGACTATTACAAATGACCCATCGTCCAAGTGAATTACCATTTAGATCAAATATGTACATGTTGCCACTTGCATAATCTAGCCATGTTCATGGTCCAAATTTACAAAAGCATTCAAGGTCAAAAGAAAGGTGCTGAAAATCTTGCCAGCAATTGCCATTTCCATCTCGCTCCACAAGTAATCCAATTGAGCATCGAATCCAAATCAGTCCATCAACCAGTGGGGACGTGCTTCTAGCTATATATGACTGAGTTAAAACTCTTCTATGACAATGTTTCACCACATTGCAAAGGGTCTCCCCAAACCAGTTAGGCACGCACTAACTTTTATCAAGGTAAAGAAGGCCTTTAGAATAAGAATATAGCTTAGTTATTTACGTCACATGGAGTTCACCTGCTAGAACTTCATTTGAGAGCTCACATAGTCGAGCTCACTCTCTCTACTTGGACTTGGAATTGATGGATATGTTATATCATTGATCTGTCACTATGTCCCATTAAATTTGTATTTCATGTGTCACATCAAGTCGACACTTTGATCTCAAATTGCGTGTAACAGTTTCATTTCAATGTTCTCGAGGAAAGCACAGAAATTTTTCTGGTTTGCGGTTTGGAGGAGGGAGATCATCCTGCCTTCAATTGTTGGAATAATAAGTAAAAACTTATAGTTAATTAATAAATTAATTTGACATACAATGTCTGCCACACTGTATTCACAACTCGATCTTTATAGTACTTTACAGCAAAATGTGGTGGTATTTTTGAAGCTGTTTAATTTGCTATACAGATTAGCAAGCTGTAGAAGACCGGAAAATAATTTTCTGTTGCTGATTTTGGCACTGCACGTTGCATGATCGAGCCTTGTCTCTCAGTTCTTGAAACGCTCTCATTGTTTCCACGTCAAAACCACCCGCAAACTGGAGAAGTCCACGAAGAAGCAAAGTAAGTAGCCGACATAAAACTTGTTATTGTTTTAGAAACTAAGTAGGCAAAAGTTGGTACAACTTTACCTGATGTACTCGGAAGGCAAACTTAACTCCTTGAATTATCAGTTCTTCTTCTTCAGGACCACCTCCAACGATTTCAAGCTCTGCAGACACTCTCTTCATATACTTCATGGCTAATTTCACAGATGCCAGCTTGATCTGCAATACAAGACACAGTTACTACTGCAAACTCCTTTCGTTATGTCCCAATCATTACAGCAAATACCAAAAACTTCAGACCAAAATAAAGCCAAAAAAACCTCAACATCATGGCAGATGTACAAATTCAATGTAACTTTCATACTTGTTTCCCTTTCTACATCGTTAATAAGAAACGTCCCAACAATGCATACGACAAAGCGAAAATTTAACTATTTGAAATATTATTAGAAAGAAGGAACACTCAATTATTTCCCTTGACAATCACCCTTTCAACTACTTCATTATAAAAAAAATAGAAGGATATAAACAAGCACGTGTTAGGAAACTTCTTTATGTTTGCAAACATTGAAAGGTTCAATCACGCATAATTAAATAATGTAGCAACATCTTAGTGAATAATATAGAATTAATGTGTATAAAAAGGGCAACAAGAAGATTCTAAATTCTTATATAACTGGACAGAGAAACCAAAAAGTAAAAACAGACAATTAGCCCCCGTCTGGCCCCCATTATTTCACATTATAATTTTTCTCTCTTATTTTCAACCACACAATCTTTATAAAATAATATTATACGTAAGTCGAAACTTTTTACTTCTTTTTTAACCACATTCTCCAAATCCAAAATTTATAATCCCAAATAATGGGGCCAAACGGGGGCTAAATATATATAGAAGACAGAGAGACTTCACATGCAGGCATGGACATGTGCAAGGCAAAAAATTTCAACTCATTTTGGCATCTAGCTAACAATTAATTTCAATGTAACTCTAAAGATTGTGCCATGCAGTTTCTTTTTTGCCTCTAGACTTTACTAACAGCTGTATGAACTACCTACTCAATTATAAACAAATAACTGATTCCATGCTGCGTCTCTTTCCATGAACCTACCACCAAGAGTAGATGAAAATAGCCAATCAGCTGATAAAAGGGTTTTCAATTTTACAAATGTAATGTTAATTGTAATTGACAAAAGTTGGGAAAGCACTTAATCATAAGTACAATACACGATAACGGATTCTGTACTGGGAGCTTGTGGAGGACTGGAAGTATGGTGGTTGGTCGAGAAATAAAAAATAATGAAATCGAGCAGGTTCTAAAAACTACTATAAAGCCATCCTCCCTTTCATCATTCTTGGAGGTATAGGATATCTCGGCTTACACATCAACTAATAACAGGGGATATAAAGCCATCCTCCTTTTATCGTTCTTGGACGAGTATGGTATCTCGGCCTATAGTTCAACTAATAATTGGGGAACTATATTAAGTGACACACTGAGTTCTTATCACTCACAAATAGCATATTCCTTTAGGTCTCTCTTGATAGAAAGATTTGGACGTACAGAGTTATTAGCATGGATCAGAACCTTCAGCAAAATCAAACTAGTAAAAGGTTTCCAATTATCAGTACTCCGCAATTGGGAAAAAAAAAATCGCCTAGTAGATGGATCGCGTGTTTATAAATTGTGTTAGACGTATGCATTTACCTGACTTGCATATCCAGTATCAAGCATCCAATCGATTGGAATTTGTAACACTTTGTATCGCTTTGTAGCAGACTCCCTAATTCTACACAAATTATAAACTCCATGCTCCAATCTGTATCAAATAAAAGCAAGCATTAGGCGTGGATCATAGCATTACTCTTTTCAAGAACTAGTTTATCAAAAATATTAATAACAGCAGAGATTTCATAACGTACTTCTCAAACAAGGCCTGCATTTTCTTAAGAGCTGGAGCACAAGGCTGTCTAGGATCATCACGAAATGATGAGGCTTCGAATTCCAATTTCTTCAAATCACTGTACCCAAATGCAGCTTCTCTTAATGCATCTGCCTTCTGCTCAGGCCATTTGAAATGTTTCAATACTGCCCTTTCATCAACCTAGTTACATTAAGTTAACAATACTTGAATGTAAGACTAGACTACAGATGATTAAGAGCGAATGAAAATTTTTTGTTCGTTGTTGTACCAGGTAGGAGAGCTCGTCATCGAGCCATTTAACAAAAGGTACAACATCTTCAATGTTAGTGAATGCAGCCCCTTCGATTTCTTTGATTAAGAACCTAATGAAATCTCCTTGTGTTTCTACATCTGTCTTAATCTGCAATTAAAGTATTTAGAAACAGATAATCGACCTTGATCAAATTTCTCAACAACGAACTAAACATTTGTCTATACTGTCACAAAGGTATAATCAATATATAACCGAGTTGGAGTTAATCCGAGATAAGATTAACCTGTTAAGAAGTAAACTAAAAGTTGGACGTAAATTTTTAAATTTCTTAAATACCCCCATGATTTTGTTCAATTACAACCTTTTTGCATTACTGATTTGGATTTCGAATCTGAGTGCTGTCTTATGTTGTAAGAAAACATAACAAAATTCCAAGAAAAACTGAAAAAGTTCCAACCACAAAAGACACTATGACAGGTCAATTCAAGTGACCGTGGCATAAAGTAAGTGGCAACAACAGTAAAAAAACCCAAAATCAATGACGAAAAAATAAAACGGAAAACTTACGGCAAGTAAGTGTGCAGAACGATTTTCAATCTCTCCGATCATGTCCTTGGCCGTCGCTCCCGCCGCCGGAACATCAGCGGTGGTATCTCGCTTTGGATTTGAATCCCTCCTCATTAATGAGTGGTAAAACTCAACCACCTCGGGGATTCTCCTGACCTTGTCTGGCACTGTTTTCGAACCTTTGTGTGGAGGAGGGGGAGGAGGAGGTGGTGCTACAGCACGTGGCGCCACCTTAGACTGAGAAGGAGGATGTGGTAATGATGGGGCCACTACTTTCACTGGCGGCGGAGGAGGCGGAGGCGGTGGGGGATGAGGAATATTTGAAATCTCGGCCAATGCCCTGTCCTCCGAATCGGATGATACCACAGATGATGAAGAAGATGAAGATGAAATCGATGATAAAAGAAATGCCGACGGTTTTGGCGGTGGCTTAGGAATTCTTGGGGCACGAGATCTGAATCCCATTATCCCATCGGTATTCTCTGCCATTTCTTCAGAATTACACCAAAATTTTATAGGCCTTTCATTACTCTCCACAGACCCAACTATATCTTCTTTCTTAAAACTAACACTACTTTCAAAACTGGGGACAACGTAATTATGCGTTGCGGATTTTCTCAATGTCTTGTTCGTAATACTAGATTTGTAATTGCTGCTTACATCGACAAGTTTTTGTGTAGACGATGAAGCCTCCTCGTGTTCTTGTTGTGTCTCTGCAACTGCTTTCTTTATATCAGAGAGTTCTGCTTGCATAGCTTTGATTTTCTCTTCATATTTCTGGTTCTGTCTGTATAATTCATCGTGTAAAACCTCAACATCTTCTCTGAGTCTCTCATTTTCTGCTTCTAAGCACTCAATCTTCTTCCTTGACCTCTCGATTTCCGAATCTTTGTTTAGGATCTCGTTTTCGAGAACCGGGACAATGGCGACGGACTCTCTGAGCAGCTTATGTTCTAAGAGTTCGGTTTTAAAACGGGACTCTCGGTCACGTAGTTCTTCGACGAGGCGGAGGAGCTCGCTAATGTCAGGGGGACGGGGCTGGACCTGAGCGGAGGCGCGTGGTAAGTAAACGCCTAATGAGCGTGAGAATACGGTGCCGTTTCCCTTGTGGTTCCCGGATGTCGGCATGGCTGATGGTGGTGGTTTAGGAGATATCTGTGGCTTTTGCTTTTGGTTTGATGAAGATTTTTGAAAACCCATTACCTCTTTTACCTTCCCAGCGACCATTGATGTGGAAGACTCTCTCAAGTGTATATGTGTTTACAATGCTATTGGCTGGGAATCTGAAACGAGTAGGTCGAAACCTAAGGGGTGACCATCTGCCTTGATAACGCAGGTATAGCTATAAATCTACGTGAGGGCGTGTGGGCATTGGGAAGGTGGGAGCTAATGCATGGTTCCAATTTATATAAGGATAATCGATCATGTACCTGTACAAAAATTATATACCCCTAACAAAACCTTTTATATAATAATTATGCCCCTGCTGTATTCAGATTAAAATCAAATTTTGAATTTTAATAAAAATTGATAAAATATGTGATTGAAAAATTATGGATCTAATGAAATGTGCGATTAAAATTAAATTTTGACTTTGACTTGAGAATTTAATTGAATTTTAATCCAAACCAAACAGGGACATATGATATTAAATAATAGATTTTAACTTAAATACAATGTCACATGATTCATTTAATTGAATATATTAAGGGCGTATTCGGTAGAAATTAAAATCGGATTAAAATTGAAAAACTAGCCGTTATTGTTGACTTTTATTAGATGAGGAGAATTCAATAACGGCTATATTTTCAATTTTAATTGGCTTTTA
>CAIGRK010278702.1:0-10069 GCA_903798315.1 Fraxinus greggii | reverse complement strand
TATTTTAAATTTTTAATCAATCTAAAAATTATTTAATGGTAAATACAAAATATAGTACCAAATGCAGTTTTAAGAGCTTAACAAAATAAATATATTCGATAAACAAGATGTAGTAGAATAGTGCTAATTGAAATGTTTGGAGAGCTTTAAACTTTTATTAATTAGTAAATGATAGAAAAAATGATTAATTTAATAAATTATAAATCACTATTTATATAATAATACAACACATTACAGTCAAACAAATGTACAATACACTGTAGCTAAACCAATTGTACAGTCAAACCAAATGAATTATTATTCCACATCGAAAGTTTATAACAAAATATTTGAAGAGATCCTCTATAAATAAGTGAGTCAATAAATGGACAAACAATTTTTTTGTGTCTTTCAATCCAATTCGCTAAAACTTAAAAAAGTTGAAAATTTTATAATTATCAAACCCGTTTAACAATTGGAAAAATTGGGGGGAAAAAAGAAGAAAAAGAAGTTAATTCCAACATTAATTTTATTTTCCTAATTTCTTTAATTTCGGATCGGATTATCTAATCGAATATTCGATAACATAACAAATCGGATACGGATTTAACAATCAAATATCTGTTGAATTATCGCGTCGGATATAAACAAATTCTATTCATATCTAATCTATTAACAGCTATAGTTGTAGGTCATGTACTACCTAAAACAATTCATATCAAGCTTGAGATAGTTTGTGTGATGAACTCTAGAGAGAGTTTTCGAAAAACTCGTGGAGTACTTTTTTTTCCTTTAGCCAAACATTTGCATGTTATAAGAATTTTTATTTTTATTTTTTTGTCTATGCTATATGTATCGAATTTTTGTACCTAATTTCTTACCAGTTACTCACAATAGGGAGTGTGGACCACATTTTGAAAATTTTTTATTCACGCAGGGTCCGAGTGCATGTGAGAGAGGGTAAGGTACAAATTTTTAAGTACAAATATCTTTATCTTTTTTTTTTTTCTTTTCTTTTCACGATCTCAAAATCTTTGTTTCGTACTAACATATTATTTTGTTACTCTTGCATATGGAAAACCTTCAAATTTTCTCAATTTAATACTCTAAATTCTATTACTCTTATGTATTCTATTATTTTTAGTCAAATTTTTAATACACACTACTTAAATTTTTAACCACTATCCCGTTAAGATAAAAGTCGTCCAATGAATGTTTCTCATACATCTTCGCTGTTTATTGATAAGTGTAGTTTATACACTTATTTTTGGCCCTAATTCATGATTTTTTTTGTCTTTTGGATTATATTCTATCTAATTTACTTTATATTGTGTTTTGTAGGTAAGAATTTATGTTTAATAAAGAATTGGAGAAAAGAATGCAAAAGTAGTTAAAAATGGTAAAATTCAAATATGAAAACTTGAAGAGAAATATTACATTAAATGAGTTCGAGTTAATGCGTCTCAATAGACTTGTATTAAAAATTTTAATTGGAGGCTCTAATTAAACACACATACATAGATACACAGAGGGAGAGGAAGACAAAAAAGAAAACGTGGAACAAATGGCAAAAGAAAAACATTCACGCGCGGCAAAAAGAAAAAACGGGAGAAAAGAAAGAAAAATGGTGAGAAAAGAAAGAGAAAAAGGGAGGAGAGAATACACATATAGGTAGTGGTGGCAAATGGGTCGAACGGCTCGTTAGCTCGTGGACGACTCGGGCTCGTCATTACCGGGTCGAATGGCTCGTTAGCTCATGGACGACTCGAGCTCGTCAAATGATGAGCCCGAGCACGAGCCGAGCAGGCTAACTCGCTAGGCGAGCGGCTTGTGGGTGAGCCAATGAGCTCGGCTTATAGGCTTGTCTAAGTCGAATAGTTAATTGTTTTTTTAAAAAAATTTATCTTACAAAAAAAAAAAAATTGACAGGCTCGCGAGTCGAAGCTCGGCTCGGCCCACGGAGCTTGTCGGTCCACAAGCTACAAGCTCAACTCGTGACGAACACGAGCCGAGCTCGTGTGCATACGTGCTGAGCAGGCTCGGTTCGATCCATTGACATCTCTACGTACATGAAGAAAAGGACGGCAGAGAAACAGAAGAAAAGAAGAAAGAGAAAGAAAGAGGAAAGGAAACTGCAAACACCAGAAATTTTTACATTTCGTCAATTTTTGGTGATATATTTCTAATTTTACGTGTTTTTATTTTTACAATATGAATAACTAATTTTTATATTAAGAAAAATAAAGTAGTTGACTTATGATCTTTTTTTTATTGAAGATTTTTATGATTTATTTATTTATGTGTCAGTTTTATTATGAATTTAATGCATTAAATTACTTGATGACTAATTTCATGATTATGTGAGTCTCTTACGAATCGAGTGGTGAGTTTGATATTTAGACTATATGATAAAATTCGATAAATTAGTATAACGTGTAGAGATACTTATACTGATTATTGCGGTCATAATATGAATTTTTAGAACTATTGTTTCGTTTAACTAAAATGATTCGGACAGAAATATGAAATTTAATTAGTTAAATAGACTCAATGAGAACTCGAGAGGGGTAAATTGAATACAATAGAAGAATTCGATTGAACATTACATTAGGTTATGAATCTTGAATTCAGAATTAAGGTGATCAATAGATGAAATTGTTATACCCTAATATTCATCATATATTTGAATCTTCAATTATCCGTTGTTTGCAATCTTTTTATATTTTCAATAAGTTAAAAGTAGTTAGGAAAAATAATCACAACCATCACAATTATTTACTCGTTATTTTCAAATAGAAGTTAGAAAAATCCAAACAAGGTCTAAAGTATAGTTCTCGTGGAAATTATAATCTGAATTCAAAAATCTAATATATTACTTGTTACGAGAGGTCGACTCAATGGTGGCTATATCCAGCCCCTCGACCTTATAATTATAAGGTCCAACCCATCGGCTTGTATGCCCATCATAAATTTGGACAAAGCCGCGCCAACTGTTTTTGTCCAGGTCATTGAGCCAGAAGATAAAGCATGACCCCCATAAATTTATCTACCAATGAATTAATACGACATGTTACTAATACTTAGCATAAGATAAGTACCAACTATATATACAGACATTAATATATATTAGGCTTAGTATCGAGCCTGTGGACGAGCCTTTAGGGCCAACAAGCCAATGGCCTACTCCCCGAGCCCTATAAAACTTGTAAATATAGAAGACTAACTCTATTCGGCATGCTTTGAGCATTTTCAGATTGAACCGTATAGTTTAAGGTAATCTTGTGCAATTGCCAATCCTACTCAAGTTGATTGATCATCATATTCAATCCGCGTGCGGCTTTTATTTCTTAAAACCCATTTTTTCTTAAATTCATTTTCCACATGTTTCAAAAGATCCATAATTTTTTGATTTACGTGACACAAAAAAAAAATCTCTATTTTTATATACAATTTTAGTAACGTGGCCATCACATTATTTGTTGTCGACGGCTTCTAGAATTTTAAACAGGATTTGCCGCGTAATATTAGGTCAACACATGCGACCGCGCCAAGATTTACGCTCTCTGTTTAATACTATTCACATTCTTAGATTAAATAATTAATAAAAAAAGATTTGAATTAACTGCTTACAATTTCTGTAAGGCACTTTTACTTTCAGAACACCTAACTTTCACGTGTAAAAGCAGATCACCTCCTTCAACAGTCGAAATCGTAATTAAGAAAATTTATAAATTGCAACGGTAAACTTTCACGATGATTAAAGATCATACATAATTCAGAGCTTGTTTGGGAGGAATTTTAATTCGATTTTAATTAATAGGGATTTCAGCCGAGCAACCCAGATGTCTCTGTCGAAAAACCCGTCGAAGTCCGTAATCGAGCTACTTACCCAAGCAGAAAAATACATTAATATGGAGGAAACATTGAACCCGAGGAGAAATCATCACCAACCTCGGAGAAACGCGAACACAAAAGACAACATGATTTTAATCCTCGATAATAAGCTAGTAGGAGCAAGCAGAGGCAAGAGGCACGACCGACGTCACTGACTCGTATGAACAATTCCCGATCTATTGAAGGCCGTTCCTCAACAAGATTCGAGCCATTGTTTTTACTTTCAACCTCGCTATGAAATTCCCTACTAGCAGAGGTATAGGGGTAGTGCGCACCACGTAACTGCTAGACAATGCTACATTATCAGTGTTCGGGGAATAAGCTTCGACATTATGCTAATCTCGTCATTCGAACTAGAGCCTGACCTTAGAGGAAGACTCGCCCCGTAGAAGAATTGGTTGAGGTCGAGCTCGAGTATACTAAGAAAGTCTCTATTGGTCGAGATCTTGATGCCAAACTCATGCACGTGCTCATAAGTTGCTTATCCCGAAATATTGATGTTTTCGCCTGAGATGTGGAGGATATGCCCGGGATAAATCCAAACATCACGGTCCACAAACTCAACATCAATCCAGGAGCGAAGAGACAATTTGCGCTAGAACGCCCCGAGGTCATACGGGAAGAGATCGATAAGTTAATCAAGGCTTTATTAGGGAAGTTCAATACCCGAACTGGCTCGCCAACGTCGTACTCGTTAAGAAGGCCAACGGCAAATGGAGAGTGTGTATAGATTTTATAGATCTTAACAAAGCATGTCTGAAGGACAGTTATCCCCTACTTCGGATCAATAACCTCGTGGATCGAGCTCACAAAAAGGACGATTGTCCCTACTAAGTCACAATGTATATCACATCCCAGAACATCAAGCATGAAAGTATGGCATTGATGCACAGGGGCCAGTGATAATACCAATATTGGGATCTAGCCCGAGCACCCATCCCGAGGGGATTAGGGCCCATTTGGACAAATCCTCGATGATCTCCTCGGGGCAATGTCCTCGGGATCGAGCACCTGCAGCAGCTCTTCCTTGAGTTCAATCGGAGCCTCGTATCGCGCGATCCCTGATTTATTAATAACTTTACTTCACGTCAATACTTATCCAAACATAGGAGTCAAAGTCCTGCTACTAACATGTTACCTCTTTCTGAGAGGATTCTAACACCAGAATCCCACCTCTATCCAAACACGTGGGTAATACGAAACCAATTGAGTTACAACTTCCAATCACGATTGAACTCCTAGAGATTTCAACATTATAATCCTACTAAGAATGCACTGTCTACATCTATAAATACATCATTCCAGCTAATTATCAAGGTACAATTTTCAGCATATATATATTCTCTCTCTCTCTCCCTCTCTCTCTCTATGACTTAAACATCGGAGGGGCGACGAGTACACACATTGACGCCTTTGTTGTAGGTACTTGAAGATGTTGGTCGTGCAGCAGGTACGATTTTTGGTAGCATCAAAACCGATTTTCAAAACTCTGGTAAGAAACACCATAAAAGTACATACTTTTTATTGAGAGTATGCATTCGAGTATCTACTACAAGAATTACCTCAAACACTAAGGTTTTATCACGTTATAATGTCAATCTTTAACAAGTAAGAATTTTGATAATGAACTCAAGTTCCATTAGGCTTGAGATCGATCTTCTTAGCTAATCTAGAAAATAAAATCAACGCGAGAGTTTGTCGACCAAAATAAAGTGAATGCATATATAAAACCAAGAATTGTATCAATCACAGTCAATATACATCTGGTCAATCTTGATTTTATCGGTAATCCTTACACACCGTAACAGCAATATCGTATAATGAAAACCTAATGTCTCGATGTCATCATCCACAATTACATTCTGAAAACATTATTCAAGATCAATCCTAGCAGATTTCTGGAGTATAGCAGTTAGAAAGACATTTGCTCTCCTGTATATATCTTCTTAAGAAAGATTTCAGTTAACCATCAGTATCCGATTGTACAGCTCAGCTGGAGGAAAAGAAGTCTGTTTTTCCATTTAAAACAGAAATAAACCATCCAATATTACGTGGGAACTACCTCCGGCACAAGAGGTGAAGATCCATCGTCCTCTGTTGTCGTCTCCTCCACACTGTCTGCACTTTTTTCCACTTCCTCTTCAAATCCTTTCTTATATCTATCATAATTCGTCATCTCACTTGATTTGAAAGGCCGTTCACCCAGTACTTGGACCAAATCATCTTGGTGGAGAGTTTCCTTATCCAGCAGCAACTCAGCAATCTGAGCCACTTGCTCTTTGCGTTCTTCTATCAATTCAACTGTGCGTTTATATGCCTTGGTAACCCATTCGCGTACTTCAGTGTCAATAAGATTCGCTGTCTTGCTGCTGTAAGGTTTGCTCATTTCAAGCCCATCCTCCCTCTGAGGATAAGAGAGCAGACCTACCTTCTCACTGAAACCGTAAATTGCAACTTGAGCGTACGTTATTTTTGTCACTTTCTCCAAGTCATTCTGGGCTCCAGTTGAAATCTTTCCCAATAAAACCTGAACATAGAAGAAAAAGCCGACCTCAAAGTGAATAGGTCATAATTCTGGTGACGAAGATGTTTACTTCTAGTTATATCAAGTTCAATTTGTATCAATTAAAAAATTAGGCAAGTTTTCTGGGGGTGATGAATTTGGGTATAGAGAAGAAAGAGTACGTAGAAATCATGAAAATATTTTGAGGCCCAAAGAATTATTTGGTAATTAACCATCTCGATACATCTACGTTTTGTTAATAAAAAACACTGACAAATCAAGAAAATAATGTAGTGACCTGTTCAGCAGCACGTCCACCAAGGGTCATGCATGTCATATCCAAAAGCTGCTCCTTCGTCATGAGAAGGTTCTCGTTGGGTACATATTGCGCAAAGCCAAGTAGTGCAGTGCCACGAGGAACGATCGTCACCTTCAACAAGGGTTCTGCATGCTCTAGAAACCATCCAGCAACAGCATGACCTGATTCATGATAGGCTACAGTTCGGCGTTCAAGTTTGCTTATAACCTGTTTAGGAAAATAGGGAGTTAACAGTAATTTGAACAACAAGATGCGTCAATGCAAGACGACAAAGGATATTTCAAGTCCCTAGCTTAATCTAGTCACTTGCATAAAGAGAAATGTATAGATGTTTCCGTAGGTACATGTGCACAGATACATATTGCAACTAAATTGAGGAAAACAACATCCATTAAAAAAGGCAAAGATAAAAAAGATGAAGAAACCGTCAAGTTCGTATATAAATCGTGCATTTGTAGATATTCTTGAGGAATATGTTTTAAGGACCAAGTTGGAGAGAGGAAATGGAAAAGGGCCTTATTTAGAATGGCCTCACTTTATTTTCTATTCTAAAACTACCTCTGTCATCTAAACTTAGAAGACCTTGACGAAGGTTGGAATTTTCCACGTGTACTTTTAGAGAATAATATCACCAGAATTGAGGCTCTATATGTTATCAGCGAATTGCATTGTGTAATGGGCCTAATGGCTACTTACAAGGAAATGACATTTCATTGAAAGAAGATGGAGCTCGCTGACTTGTCTATTTATCTACTTAGTTCTAAGGTATCTAATTAATAGTGTAACAGTAATCAGAAACTCTTCATCTATATTGTTATTAAGTCATCTAATAGTTTAGGCTATCAAATGAAAACACGGAAATTATACAATTAAACATAGATTTGAACTTCATCAAAGAGAAAGCATTTTGCAATAATTCGAAAAAATACTTGCAATAATTTTTAACTAATCATTCGCCTGGAAAGAAGTAGGTAGATACAGAAGCATTTTATCCAATGCCCCTACAAGCCAATTCAGGAATGAAGTACCTTGTTTTTCTTCTCGAGACCACCAATGATCCTGTCTATAGCTGCATCAAAGTGTTCCATTTTCACCTGTGTTTCCTCGACCCTAGCAGCAATTAAAGCAGCTTCATTACAAACATTTGCAATATCTGCCCCAGCAAATCCAGGAGTGAGGGCTGCAAGTCTCTGAGAATAATATGATGGTTCATGATCAAGTTTGATCTTCTTCAAATAGATCTGAAATATCTGATCACGCCCTTTGATATCAGGTTTATCTATGCTTATCTGACGGTCAAATCGACCAGGTCTCAACAAGGCTTTATCTAAAATATCCGGTCTATTTGTGCCAGCAAGAACAACAACTCCTGATGTGGTTCCAAATCCATCCATTTCTACAAGCAACTGGTTAAGAGTACTTTCTCGCTCATCATTAGAACCAGAGAAACCCCCACGTCCCCTGGCTCGACCAATTGCGTCAATCTCATCAATGAATATGATGCTCGGTGAACACTGCCTAGCCTCCTGAAACAAGTTTCTAACTCTTGAAGGCCCAACACCAACAAACATCTCCATGAAATCGGAACCAGATATAGACAGAAAAGGAACACCAGATTCACCAGCTGTTGCTTTTGCCAGAAGAGTTTTACCCGTCCCTGGAGGGCCCACCAAAAGAGCACCTTTTGGAATTTTTGCTCCAAGCTCCTCATATTTCTTAGGATTCTTTAAGAAGTGAACAAACTCCATGATTTCCTGCTTTGCTTCATCACAGCCAGCAACATCTTTGAAATAAACCTAGACAAAAGAGAAGGCCAAGTAAAAAATCTAGGATATATATTCTAACAACAGTGGTTCCAGAGGTCTACGGAAAAGTATTAAGCAATTGCAAAGAAAATCAGTGGCATCAATTTTAATGCCAGAACAATGTGAAAGACTAACCTTGTTTTTGGAATTCTTATCCACCTTTGTAACATGGGCTTTTCCAATGTTAAATATACCACGCCCACCCTTTCCACCAGTACCTCCAACGCCTAGTCCACCTTGCATTCTCCGCCCCATGTAGAAAAGTGATCCCAACAACAATATTGTGGGGGCAAATCTCATCAATTCTTGGAACCAAACCATTTCAGAAACATAGGTAACAGGAACATAATCATGGGTATCTATCCCCAATGCTTCCTGGGCTTCCTCCAATTTTTCTTCAAAAGAATCAACACTTCCAATATTAAAATAATACTTATACTGGCTTGTGTTCTCTCTGGAATTGGAACCATTAACTGGCCCTTCAATTTCTGAGACTTCGGCGGCATCATGGCTACTTTTGTTCCGTGGTGAGCTTCTTACAAATACTTTGGCAACTGATTTATTAGAAACCACTATATGATCTACTAAACCTGGTTCGAGAAGCTTGTTCTTGAACTCTTGAAAACTAATCTGCAGCGGTGATATTTACCGATGACGATAAAAGGACAAAATTAAACTTAAGAGGACTCAATTACAAAAGTCAATTGCAATAAACTAAAGACAGCAGTAATATACACTAATATTAATTACAAACTAAAAAAATTCACGTGTATGGAACAACAACATGCAACTATTCTATTCTTACAATGGGATTATCTATCTTCCTTTTCTGTTTCATATACATACTTCCTGATATAATATAACAAATGAGATAAGCTCCAGGGATCAAACAGTTAAAAAATTCACAGAATTTACATAAACTATAAGCAGCTTAAAGCTTGCATAGGAAATTAAAATGGCAATAAGTTTTCGTAATGGAGGGTGCTAAAGTCTAATTATTGACGAGCAATTAGGTATAATACTATGATTTCTCTGTTCTGGTAAAAGCTAAGCCACCTGAACCCCTTAAGTCACAAAATGTAGGTAACTATAGTACACATTCAAGTAATTACCTTAATCATTTGAGCTTCATTTTTACAGTAATTTTGAATATTTTAAACCTTTTGGCATGCATTACGAGCTCATGTCAATCTATGCATATTTTTTTTATATGGTCTTTGAAAGTGAAAGGTCTATTCAGCAAGAGATTTGGTTCTGGAATGATTCACAAGACTTAATTGAACAGAAGATCAGATTCATCCACTATCACTACATAGAGTCTTGCTTATTAGTCTTTTTGTGAGGTCTTGACGTTACCATTATAATACAAAGACGATTTATTATCGTGCTTTTTCCCTTGTCTGAATTCAGGATGGCGTGAATTCAGCAGGTGTATGAAATTCACTAGAGTGTTTCTCAAAGCTTTAGCCTCACTGCAAGTATGCAAGGTTGCATGACTTATTCTTCCAAAATCCCTCAGTGGTTGGGCAGTGATCTCTGTAACACGGACACTTCAATTAGGGACGTGTC
>CAIGRK010278691.1:0-11218 GCA_903798315.1 Fraxinus greggii | reverse complement strand
TTGATCTCGGAGTTTTTACCTAGTTGAATTTCTCCGTTATCAAATTTTGTGTTATTTATTGCTTTTCAAATATTACAACTGCGGTAATTCAACTTAGGAAAATTGAATTGTATACTTAACCATCTAAAAACTAATTAAAAGTGATGTTGCTTTAATTAAAATTATTCCTCGTGTAAAGTCGAACTTAGTTAGCGAACCTCGTATTTTCAATATGTATATCCATTTCTCTATTTGAAATCTATCAAAGATAGAATAATTTATATTTTGATTCATTCATTAAAGGCCGCTTAACTTGTAGTTTAAACGCGATTAATTTATGAAAGCTTTATGAATACAGTTTTATTTTTCACTAACCTAATGGATTTAGAGATGATTAATTAGTATCCATTTATGATATCATAATATTTTGATTGGAGGATTTAATCATCATTCAGTAACTAAATTTTAGAGATGTCATTTGAGGTTTCAACATGTTGTTATAACTTAATATTAGTCAAAGCATCTTTAGTTATAATGCTATGTCGTGGAACATAAACTTACATAAAAAGTTATTTTAGTAATACATACAACATCGCATAGCATGTGGCTAGCTAATTCAAATGATGATTATTTGACGCCCAATAATTTACGGTTAATCCATATGATGAGTATTTGGTCCCATGAGGAAATAGTTAAGTTAAGAATTTTATTGAAATAAAGTGATTAATTAAATATCGAAACAAGAAATTTTCAATGCCCACATGTATGAAAATATTTGTATTATATATTACTAAAATCTTTGTAAATTTAATATTTGATAACGACCTCTATCCACGGGAAGGTATAAATTTACAAAATTGAATTGGCATTGGTTAATTCAATATAAAGATAAATTTCATAGCGTCAATGTATGTGTTTATCTTATTCAGCTGTTTTTTTTTTTTCAATAACTCTTTGTATTCCAATTCTATGTGGTGATTACTTTTCTGAGTCGAAGGAGAATATTCTCATACCATTGAGATGAATGGATCTCGACTTGGCACACCGTATAAATGAAACACTTATCCTTATGGAATTAAGTACGTCACAAGAGAGAACACTATGAATAATGGGAAATATCCAATTGCTTAAGTTTGAGTCTCGTGAAGATTCATGTCACTAAAAGCATCATTGGATCAATCCATCAATATGATAAAGCCAAGGACTTCATAAAGGCGTATTGCAGAAAATTTGTAAGTTCTGATAAAATGTTAGCCAACACCCTAATGAAAAGGCTTTTATGAATGAAGTTTGACAATTCTAAAGGTGTACATGAGCACATAACGGAAATTAGAGATATTGCAGCTCGTCTTAAGTTTCTCGAGATAGAGATTTTCGAGTCTCCCCTTGTTTATCTCATTCTAAACTCTTCCTACGGAGTATGGTCCGTTTAAAATATCATATAATACACAAGGAAAAATGGATCATGAATGAACTCCTGATAATGTATGTTCAAGATGAGGTTAGACTGAAGCATGAGAAGTTGGAAACTACTCATCTAGCAACTCATGATAAAGGAAATGAGAACAAGGGTAAATACGGTCCTAAAACAAAAAAACAATTTGCTAATGAAGCAAAAAGAGAAAAAAGGATGTTTGTTTCTTACGTATGAAGAAAGTGCATATGAAGGACTATTTCAAAAGTAGAAAATGGCTCGAAAATAAAGGTACTCTTGTCTCATTTGTATGTCATGAATCTCATTATGTTAATGTTTTAAACCATACGTGGTGGATTGATTTTGGTACTACAATTCACATTGCCAATATTATGTAGGGCTTTCTGGACCTAATGAAACCACAATCAAATGAGCAAAATATCTATTCTATAAACCGGTTGGGATCAATTGTGGAAGGCATGGAACCTTTAGATTAGTTTTGAAGATGGGTTTTCATTTGGATCTTAAAAACACTTTTTATGTTCCAACCTATTCTCGTAATTTAGTTTCTATTTCAAAACTTGCACCATTAGGTTTTAGTTTATTTCGGATTTTAGTTGTTGTTGGACATGGTGTTTGGTTGGTAATTTATATAAATTTAATTTGGATCCCAGTTACGAATATAATTTTTCAACGTGCATAGTAGTAGTATTGGTAATAAGCGTTGCATGGTTAAAGAAAATTCCTCTGAACTATAGCATAGAAGATTGGAACATATCTTCATAGAGGGGCTTAAAAGATTAGAAAATCATGGATTTTAACAACCCTTAACCTTACTAATTTTAGGGGTCGTATTCATTGCATAAAGGGAAAGCAGACAAACAAAACAACTAAAAGTGCCAAAAGGGGTTTAGAGATTCTTGAAATTATTCACACAAATATTTGTGGATCATTTTCCACTCCTAGTCTAAATTGTCAGATATATTTTATCTCATTCATAGACGACAACTTAAGATATATGTATCTCTAGATATTTTATCGCATTCATAGACGACCACTTAAGATATATGTATCTCTATCTTCTAAATCATAAGGATGGGACATTAAATGCCTTCAAAATTTATAAAGCAGAAGTTGACAAACAAAAGTAAAGAAAAATCAAATTTGCAAGGTTGGACACGGTGAATATTATGGATGATACATAGAAACAGAACAAATGTCGGGTCCATTTGCTATATTTTTAGCTGAACAAGGCATTGTTTCACAATATTCGATGCCCGTCAAACATCAACAAAACATTGTAGCTGAAAGAAGAAACAGAACCTTAATGGACATGGTTAAGAGCATGATGAGCAATTTGAGTCTCTTGTTACATTTGTGGAGTGTGATAAAACGTGTAGTTCGACCCTTACAATACTTAGAGGGAGATGAATAGGTGTATAATACGGAATTTAAAAATACTAAAGAAATAAACAATAACAACTTACTTTGTAATTCCTTTTTAGATGATTAAACATGCAACTCATTTTAATCCTAAATTTGAATACCGCAGTTATATGATCAATCAATAAATAAAGTGAAAGCAGTAAATCAACACCAGGATGATCACGGAGAAACGCAACTGAGAAAAACTCCGGGTATTTTACCAGTCAATCCACTATAAATGATTTTGACAACTTACAGTCTATCAGACTAGACGACCCGTACTATCTGATATCCCGATTGCACTCCTTACAGCTCTCCCTAGATCCTGTGCTCCCCTGCACCGATCCTTAGATGCTATTGCCAAACCTCTCTGTAGAATCTGCTACCCTACAACACTCCTAACCTTGCGGAATCATTTATCTCCCATGGACCAATGAAGAACACCTTGTTCTTCATAGACTAGAACTCCAGTCACCTTCTCTCAAGAAAGATTTGGTATTTGGATTATTGGAACGATGTTTCTCTCACCAAAACAATATTACAAAATGAAGGTTTTAAGACAAGATATGACAGATCTCTCACAGATGAAGCTCTCTCAATGTCAACCTTGAAATTTACGTTCAGATGTGTTTTGATATTTATAAGTAGGTTAGAAAAATGATGGGTCAGGGAAAAAGCCTTTAAATTGTGAAATGAAAATTTTCCAGTCAACACTGTCGCTCGAACGAGTGCTCAGCGACATTCAAGCGACATGTTGTCGCTCGAGCGAAGAAGGGGCGATAGCCGAGCGATGGAAATTCTGTTTGTGACGCTCGAGCCAAGCCATGGCAACAGTCTAGTGAAAATTCGCGTCGTATTTTCCTTCTTTTCCCATACTCGAACCTTAAACTTAATCAACCTATTTTCATGTAATTGCACATGACTCCTTGAATTTTTACAATATTTACAATTAAGTCCTTTTTGTTTACAGAATTGCCAATTACATAATTAAAAACCTAACAAACTCTACCTTTGGCATTTTGTGACAAAACTATAACTAAAGATCAGGGTAGAAATCAAAAGTAAATTACAGACTCAAAAACCTATCACAAAAACTAATTGGCTTGAACCAATTCTATATTTCAATCAGCACATGTTTCCTAAAATAGACAACTCAACACCCAGTGTAAAATGTGTGGAAAACAGTATAAGTAAAGTAGTTCAAGCAGTTTATAGACTATAAGTAATCTATGAAACATATAGTNTGTGACAAAACTATAACTAAAGATCAGGGTAGAAATCAAAAGTAAATTACAGACTCAAAAACCTATCACAAAAACTAATTGGCTTGAACCAATTCTATATTTCAATCAGCACATGTTTCCTAAAATAGACAACTCAACACCCAGTGTAAAATGTGTGGAAAACAGTATATGTAAAGTAGTTCAAGCAGTTTATAGACTATAAGTAATCTATGAAACATATAGTATTATTCAGTTTCAATCAAGCATGCTAAATCAAGACATAGTATCAATGTAACCCAACATACCAAGAAGACACATCGATCGATACTACTAAAACATCAAACTTAATTTAGTAGAACTGAAAATATAGCATATAATCAATGACAAAAGTTTTAGATACATCAAGTAAATAAAAACATATACATCATGTTAAAGCACAAATATCTACTCCCTTAGGGGAAAAAAATAAAAAATGAGGTCGCAAAGTGAACCGGGTAGTGATAAAAATTGAAAAACAGATTCTGTCCATCTTCAGATTTCATATAATTCCACCTTTAAATGATCACTAATCACCTCTAAAGCTTGGAAAATTGATTTGAACGAGTGTTAGGACTTTAATGATCCAGTTAAATGATGTTTATATTCATTGAACTTGAAAATAACGGGAGTTTTACAGCTGGGTACTTGTAGTGTTAATCTAGAATATTTTGGCATCTAGGGTCTTAGTACGGAATTATATGTGATTTAAGATTACCCAATTGGGGATTGTGTTTAATATTAGATGGTAATACAGGTTGCTTTCCGACGGTAGGTGAAAAAGGGACTTGACCTACACCTCATAAAAAGATCACAACACAAAGGCAAAAAGCTAAGAAAAAACTCATTTACAACTACAGCACAAGACATGGTATAAGTGAAACTTTGATGAAGAGTTCATTGGATAACATCTGATGGTTATGATGAGTATGGGGTTTCGAAACATATTGACATCTATTTTGGTGGAGTACGCCATTCACAAGCATTTGCACATACATGCACGAAATATGTTCATCTTTAAAAATCTAACATGCAAGACATGATTGGAAAGATGAATTTACATTATAATATATTTTATTAACCACTACTAAGGCAACGAAGCATGTGAGGTATAATAATGTGATATGTTTTGGCATCGTGGGTGAGACTTCCCGAGTGATCACAAGGGTAGATAGAAGATGTGCCTTCGGTGATCACGGGGAGGGTTGACCACTTGACTATGCCTTTTGTGATATTATGACTATTATCGCAGCAGGTAGGATACTTCTTGGGTGATCATGAAGCAATTAGGGAATGTACTTCTGTGGTCACAAGAGGATGGTCCACTTGACTTTATCGATATCATATTTGTCATTTGATTATTGATTATTGATATTGCGTAAAACTCTATCCGATGCATAGTACGTGGATTAAGAGCCCAATAAAAGGACAAGAATTGAAATGAGATTATTTTGAACCAACTTTGATAAATATTTTAATAAGGCATTTTTAGCATAATGTTTAAAAAAATGACATGGTGTCATATGCTCTTGTTACTCATACTTATGGCATGCATGATTTTTTCTTATTGAGTATTCGCTTATGTAGTTCTTTCATTGTAGGTGAGTATGGAACTTCATAACAGTGAAGGTCTTACAAGATTCCGAAGTTCGATATACATGGATGACGACATGTAGAGTTATGTTGTGAGATATTGTTTTATTCTTACAATCTGTTATATTATAATCGTGGGGATCATGTAATGTATATGTATGACTTTTGAAATGGCATAGTCGATACTTTTGTACCCTCAAAGTAAATATGTTGAAAGAAGTGGAATTTTATGATGGTTTGAATATGGGTTACTATTGTTTGACTATGCTACGATGGAGTGGTAGGAGTGGATGAAGGAAGAGTGAGTGAGGGAGTTATGGTGGAGGATATAATAGAATGAATCATCATTATCTCCTTTGGACCTTTCTCCAATCTGTTACGGGTTTGGGGGTTGGACGTAATTACTGCATTATTAATAGTTTTAATTAAGTTTTAAGAGTGGATCAAAAATCTTATTTTTTTTGAGGTACTAGTCATACTTTTCCCAAAAGAAAAACTATGCTTGAATTTGGTCTAATAAATCTTTTTTAGTCTAGTCAATAGTAATTTTAGCCCAAGCCCAAAGTTTAATTACCCAAATTTAGTTAAAGATTCAGCAACAATTATATAATTCATTTCATACATTCATGCAAGATGAATAGCTCATCACCAAATTAGATATTTTATTTCATGCATATTTTTTATGGGTGGGTATAAATGCTTAGTTTTTATTATATATTTTCTTAGTTTTTGATTGATGGGTATACTTTCTTGTTCATACTCATTATACTTCTGTCACTTTGTAATTTTTTTAAGGAGTGCGTTGATTTTCTACTTGACAAGAAAAATTACAAATATCTAGTAATATATCTAGATTGCATCTAACATATTTTGTCAAGAGTGTCATGTGTCTAACCTTTTAAATCAGATCTTCTGTGATGTAACACATCTCTTATGGCATGATTTCGTTAAAAAGTTTTTGCATTTCAGCCCACCCGACATTTTTCCTGGCTTTGTTCCTATTTGTTTGTATTCTTATTGTTCACGAAAATATGTTTCAAATAAAAATCATCGCATGTGTACGGTAAGTTAACAAGTAATAAAGTAGATTTTTAGTCCAAGTATAGTCCCACGGATATTGATCTAATTTAATTGTAATTATCGCAACCTTAACCAAAATATGAATAATATGTATGTTTGTTTGTGACAGAGATATGAATAAAATAATCTACTTATGCAACAATGAGTAAATTAATTAAACTAAACGCAAATTGATCTGTTTAATAAATGACAAATACAGTAGGATCTGAAATTCCCACGCAATAATCTTTTTTAATCTTAGTTCTACATTTTGACAACACGATTGAATTTTGACGAATCAATGTTCATATTTTATTTAACAATATCTTTCGAATAATATTAAACATACTCACATACTCTCATATATGATCCGATTATATTTTTATTATGGATGCGAACATACAAGAGTGCATGAATTTTTATAAACACTTAAAGATTCACGTAGAGTATAGCAGTATATTTCTGTTCCATATCGAACCTTATGACAATTTATACCATGTCAAACCTATTTTTCCTTCTTTCAAATGCATAAAATAAGCCACCATTTTCATACAATTACCATTCACAATAATGACAGAGAAAATATAATCATGTAAATCATTCAAAATCTAAAAGCGTGTTTTCAATGTCAAATATGTAAAATTAAAAATTAAAAATTCATATTACAAAGTCCGTCGCTCTCCTAGCACAAAAAATCTAACCTAACATGTTATGAAGAAGAAAACAAAAGATATAAAGGTTGTTAATCACTCGGGAATTTTTGAATTCAATCTTCAACTTATAGGATTTGATCTTGATTGTTCATTGCCTCCTTTTGCAATTCATTCTCCACACCCTAATTATGTTTTGAGGGTTGATATTTATATTCCCTCTCAAGAGCCCCCAAAAGATCTCTGAAGTTCGTGCATATCACGACACAAGCGGAAGTTTCCTTGTTGAAATTGAATTCTAAAGGAAATAGAATTTTCTAGCCAGACTGGCGTGGACAGGCAGCCAGTAGTAAACAGGACGGTTGCCAAGACATACTAAGTTCCCCTTCAGTTAATGTTAAGGGTCGAGCGGCCTCCCGATCTATATAACTGGGCAGCTAGCCAGTTATAAAGACTTCTTGGATTTTCCTTTTGGCCATGTTTTTCATTCTTTCTTCCATCTTGGTCCTCCACATTAAATTACTTCGATTTTAGTATTTCAACTTTTACTCAAATGCATATTAGTCCCCAAACTTCCATCCATTGGCCAATCGATCCTTCTTTCTTTTCCAATTGCTTAGAAATGGGTCCAAAACTGAAATAAAATAAAATAAACCCAAGTTAAGTAAAATCCAATTCTAAAATGACATAAAAGCTTAGTAATATGGTCCAAATAAGTATACAAAAAGCACTTATCGCTTATCCATGGAAGGTACCTTTTTTGTTGTCAAAACTAGAGAAACGTTAGAGAAGGAGCTAACAGCCATACTATTAGCTATTGCATTTCCACACATGCAACGCTGTTTATTTTGAGTTCAACATTGTAATATTAGAAGTTGCAATTATGATTAAGATAATAATACAGAAATATAGATATTTCAAGCCTTAAAGATTCTCTGTATATCTATCCATCTATGGACACGAGCCCAACAGTCCCAATGTGTAAAAATAATGCTATTTAACACCAGTCTATGGATATTGCTCTCTCTTTCTCTTAATATGTAAAAATAATGCTATTTAACACCAGTCTACTGTCTATGTGGCATTATATAATATGTTCAGTTAAATGTGATATTATGTAATTCATTTAATTGTATATTTCATTTAATAACATTGAATGTCGCCTAAACTGGTGTTGTAACACTAGTTGTGCTAAATAGCGTTGCTTAGTCTGTAATGCCTTTGATGCTCCATTTGTAATTTGTTGTCATTGCATCGTATGAAACATTTAATCACAAAATTATCATTACATGTAATATAATTCTTTAGTTTGTAATAGAATTAGTATAATCAAATGCTAGATTGTAGATATTGATTAAAGATTATCTGAACTTAATCAATGTGGACCATAATAATAGAGATTGAATGAGGTGATTATGTGTGTATGAAGGGAAATTCAATAAATAATGTGGTCAGATTTAGGATTACATTCAAAGATTTCTGTAGCAATTACTTTCTTTTAAATTTTACAATTACTATTACAACAAATTTTACTATAAATACAAATCAGAAAAGGAGAAGAAAGTCTGAAAGAATGAGTTTATTCATCATGAAACTTGTATTGTTCCTTCTTTTGATATTCACCACCTTAATCTCTCCTTCTGAAGAAAAAACAACTGTTATAATTAGAAATGATATGCGTGGTGAAGATATTCGGATTCACTGTTATTCTGTATTTGACGATCTTGGGTTTCATATACTTGTATTCAATCAGACTTTCACTTTTAAATTCGACCGACCCCGTATTTGGAATACAACATTTTATTGCGACCTCCAGACGACCCATGGTTTTGGCAACTACGTTGTTTACTCAGATAGCCACGAACACAAGGAGTGTTACTGCGAAGGCACTTGTGTCTGGTCCATAAGGGTGAGTGGCCCATGTTTACTAAACAATTCATATTGTCAATCATGGTGGAACTCTACTCTGTCAATGGTGCCCAAAGCGTTACCATGAGAGCAGGACACTGCTTTAAGCTTATACTAACTAAGCTTGTTCCTATACAAATTCAGTCTGATACTTGCACCAGATTGCTTGCTTTTCCTTCTTATTTGAATAAAAAGAATAATGTTATGTTACGCTCTTTAGCATCTGTTTTAAGAGAAAAATGCTATGGTTTTATTGCTACAACCCAAAGATAACTGTACTCGGCCATCATTTGTAACAGTGGCTGAGGGTCCACGTTTAGTGCGGAAACATTACAAAAAATAATTAAATTGTAACATTTGAGTTGGAATTTAATGAAATTATATTAGGTTATTTAATGATTTACAGATGTGAATTGGAAAAAGCCTCAATAGGGTGAAATGGGTTGGTGTGACTATTCAAGTGCAATAAGTGCATTACGACTAATGGTTTTTGGCATATGGTGCAATCCATAGTGTCCCATTCTTAAATGGTATAATATAATGATCCAGACTTGTACCGAAAGGTGTGCTTATTCGGAATTGACACATTAAACTATTTCTTTTCTTTTCTTTCATCTCAAATGAATTCAAGTAATTTTTTTCCCAATTCATTCTCTTTCTAAATTATGTCATAATAATTTTTATATTATTTTTTGAGTTTTAACACCGAGCAATTAGTCTTCAATGTTTACAAGATTTTAGTGTTCAAAATCATGTTGTCGAGAAGAGAACAAAAAAACCTTTGTCTGTACGACAAGGTTATCATCATGCTTATTTTTATCTTGGAAGAAACAATTCATTTTGGTAGACTGACATCCATAAAAACCTGGTAGCATCGACTCAGGGAAAAATTATATTGTAAAGACATTTGCAAAACCTGATAGCAACGAGTGGAATACAACAGTGTCTTAAAAATATTTGCAATGGCATGACTCTCTTCATAATCTTATACTTCAGTTTATTTTTTTCTTCTATTGATTATCCTGGTTGATTTTTCAACAACAATCTTAAGATAAATGTTCTACATTTCTTTAAGAATTTGCATAAACAAACCTTTAAGAACCTAACCGGTTCCAATAAAAAAAAATGTTATTGTTGACTTAAGTGATTAAAATGCATTTCAAACGATTATAATAAATTTTGAACTTCATACGAAAAAATAATAATTTTCCAAATACATGAATACAATTTTTTTAGCATTTATCTCATTTATTAAGTACCGTAAATGACAATTGAAGTACCCTCTTTCACTAAAACGTGAATAATTGACCCTACCCTACAATTTTCCTGATTGATGTGAATCCATAGCCTAAGGGCATTAGACTCCTCAGGCTTTTCAGTCCAAGTGATTTCACCCTGAAATTCGAACGACTTGTCAATCGGTGGCCGTTCAAAGTTGAGACACGATGCTGGAAATCTCTGGATAGAATATGTGCTTCACTTTAAAATCAAAATCCATCATTCCAAGCAACATTAAACAAGTTTCAGGTCGTCAATATTCCAAAACCAGTCCATAAAAATTACAAATTATCAAATCCCACGTAACTTTCAAAATACGAAAATAAATTCATCAAGGTTTAAAACTGTAAAACATAAATTCTTACTATGACATGGTTCAATACCACCATCATCTTGCTTCCATCCAAACCCGATTAATCGATACGATAAAGGCAAAGGAATGGAATTTTGGAAAATATAGAATTATCAATAATATATTTGTAATTCCTATTGAAATTGAAGTTTATGAATAATATTGTATATTCTTTCAACTTACCAACAGGGGCGAACCCAGGGTAAATGACTACCCAATTTTTGAGATTTTTTTTTTTTATAAAGTCATGTTTGGTATCGATTGAAATTTTAATTTTAATCTAAATCAAAATTACCAATTA
>CAIGRK010278608.1:0-13308 GCA_903798315.1 Fraxinus greggii | reverse complement strand
AATGATTACTCAACGTACTAGTACCACACTTCTTAGTACCACACGCATAATCTACTCCACAATAATTATACTTACACCTAACATCCGGATCATCCTTTCAGCCTAATAGAGTGAAGTGATCCCAAACATAAGAATCAAGTATATTAGATTTTCATTTACCCAATGTCAACGGTGCACGTTGAGGAAGCCCAGATTGCAAATCTGTGGCATTCGAGTCTGAATCCTACATCCATATCTACAACGGAATTGCAGAAAATTTATGATTACACCAAAAGCAGCCAAAAGTAATAAATAATCTTTAAATAAGCTGTGAGATTGCCGAGATATATTCTTAGAATTCACTTGAGACGAAGGACCCATTTAAAAGGCAAAAGCTACTTGCTTATATAATTTTCTAAAAGTGTTTTATTTTAATAAAGAAGTTTCTAGAGGAAGCCAAATCAAGGAAGAAACTCCACAAAAAGCATATCCTAACCAACATAAAGCTCGAAATATGAGGAAGCCATTGTGAACACACTTAATAGACATCTCTTTGTGTTGTGCTCTGCCCAAATTATAATTTAAACTGATTAAACATACCTTTTTATCTACGCAAAAGCACTACCAAATAAGCACAAAAAATGCAGTTTCATCAACTAGATAAGAAAATGACAGCACAAACAAAAATGCAGTTTTAAAGCTCTCAAATTAGCAACTTATTTATATATATATGTGTGTATATATATATATATATATATATATATATATGTATGTATATATATGCAAACACATCATTCTATTTCAAATCATTGAAAGTAAAACATCTACATCCCAATATAGCATATCATCCATCCAAAAATGTCTGAAATGCAACCAAAAACCACTGCAACTGTTATCATTTTATGGCTAGAATTTAAAATAGACAACTATCCAAAAAGAGCTTCTAGAATCATCTAAATTTGCATCGCTTCTGCATGATAGTTCTCCAGTCAAAAGTAACGAAAGGAGATGTTAAGTTTCCGCTAAAACTTACCTCTGAAAATATGAAAAATTCTCGAACCAGGTAGAAATCGACTGGAGATTGGAGTGGTGACGACGAGCGTGAAGGGGCCGACGATTGGCCAGCGAGATTTGGCGGCGAGATTTGGCATGAGGGTAGATGGGCGACTGGTTTGGGCGATTTGGATGGAGGCTGGAGAGTGGAGACTGGAGAGGACTGGTTTGGGCGATTAGGGATTTTTTCAATTTAACTTCATTTTTTTATGTAATCGGATAAGTTCAGGTCGTTTTATATTGGGTTTGGGTTGTTAACCCACAATCCGACCAACCAACACAATACCCGAAACCCACTAAAAAAAGGGGAAAAAAACCCAAACAGGTCGGTTTGGGTCGGGAGGTTTACTCGGGTATGTTTGAGTTTTGCCCACTCCTAACTGCTGCTAAACCATTTTATCGATCCTCCATTACAATTGAGCAGATAAATAAATTTAGGTTTTAATTCAAACTTACACATTTCATTTCTTTCTACTAATAAATGTTTCAAATTTTGCCTATATTCATGTTAGATTATCCAAATTCTTTTATTTTTTGGTAATTTTCTATATTTTTTTTGGTAGTTATGTTGTTTTATTCTAATAATTGTCGGGCTTCCGTAAAGTAATTTGTCAATATTTGGATGGAGTAAAAATATTGGACTATTCACAAAAAGTTACAATAGCTAGGTATTATCGTATTTGAATTTTTATTCATTTTCTTTTATTAGTTATTTTATATTATTTAACTATAATCAATGAATTCGTGTACTATATTTTTATAGTTATGTAAAGAATGAATTGTGTATTGACTAAGAGTTTAAAATATTTACATCATGTTGTTGCATTATAATGATTATAATTAGATAACTTTTGATTTGTAATTTTTTAGACTTTTAAAACGATTATAATTCATTATATAACATGAAATTTTAGATTATTATTTATTATTTAATTTATTTGATATATATTAATTTTTTTTTATTAAATCGTGATTTTAAACTAACCAAACCGAAAAAAATAGCTTGAATTGGTTTGGTTTAGAAATCAAAGGGGTTTGGTTTGGTTTGGTTTGGAATTTCCAAACCCTTTAAATGGTTTGTGTATGCTTTTCCTTGTTAGATCAAATGAATTTTGAAAGAAAAATGAATTTACGATCCAAATCATTTTTTCCTAAATCTCTCAGATGGTATTCTTAGTTGAATATAATTGAGTTTTTAAACAACTGAAATGGAGTTTAACTATCAAATCATAATTATCAATTTGAGTCATAGGACACACACGTGGACTTATTTTTTAATTGTTTTCATTGAATTGGATTATTAATATAAGAAGTGAACAATACGTAAATAAGGTATTTAAGTATCACTATTTAAAAATTAAAGATAGAGGTTTTAAATTTCAAAAATAAGGTTTTCATTAAAATTTATTTATAACTTAATTAATTAATTAATTATATATTTAATTAATAAATATATAAAGATCATAGATCTATACAATTTGGCCACAATTCAAAAATTTTAAAATCACAATTCAAAAATTTTATAGGCTATAGTTCGTTTATCGATCACAACTTAAAAATTTAAAAATCACAATTTGTTCATCGGTCACAAATCACAAAATTTATAAGTCACACGACTTATTTTATGGTCACAAAATATCAAATTATAGGTCACAAATTACTTTTATCGGTCACAACTCAACAATTTTTTGGGTCACACATTATTTTTTAATCACAATTTATCTTTTTCACTGCTCACATACTTTTTATTTGTCACACACAAACCAATTTTTTAGTCACAATCGGTCATGTATTGTTTATTGGTCACACATCAACTAATTTATTGGTCACAATCAAGAAAACAATTTGTGATCACCACCTCCGCATCCAGTAGCACAACCACCAACGTCGCTTGTACCACCACCACCTCTACCACCACCATCTCCTCAAATCCATTACCATCAATGCTGCCACCAACACCACCACCACACCGCACCACCACCACCAACAAAAAAATCCCCAAACTTACCAACATCGACGCCGTCGTCACAGCCACGACGACCATCAACAGTGTCACTGCAATCACCACCATCTCCATCTCCATCATAACCACCACCACAACTACCATCTCCTCTATCTTCGTCTCAACCACATGCAACCACCAACCTCACTAAAAAATTCCCAAACCGCCACCGCCACCACAGCAACCGTGATGCTACACCACGACCACCACCAACTCACAACCTTCACCACCACCACCAACAACTGCCAAAATCAGCACCACCACAGCCACTACCAACAACCGTAAGCACAATAAAAAACCCAGAGATAAAATCAATAATAATATGTTCGATTTGAAACTTCATAGTCATAACTCAGCACTGCCACCTAGCTCTGTCACACACCACCACCCCTTTTCTTCTCCGGCCCTATTTGCAGCACCAGCCACTTGTCCATCGCGCCCATAGATAAATTGGCCACCTGTGACCAGAGATTTGTAGCCTATCAAAATTTTCGCCAACAGCTGGAAATTCACGATTCCAAAGCAACTATACATCAATGATTAAAGTTAATTCATTATGACATATCATAAGGTGCAGCCACAGAAGATGAAGAAGAAGCAGGGGAAGAAGACAGGCACGATGGACTCTACGACGGAGATGATAGACCAGAAGACGGTGTCAACGATAAAAATCTAGGTTCAAAAATCATGAAAACGACCCCAAATGCCATGACTCGAGGCTGGTGGTGAAGTTACTAAGGTTAAAGCCATTGCTCCAAGTAGGCATCAAATACGAGGCGAAGAGCCTCAGCCAAAAAAGACGTCAGGAGGGAGACACGGACGTTGATCCACCGAAAAGCTGACGCTGCCGTCGACGACCATCGAGACATGGCAAAATTGGCAGAAAAATTAAAGGAGAGAATGATTTAGGGTTTACGTGGATTGATTAATATAAATTAATTTATAATATTATTGTTAATATTAACCTATTGATTTATAATATTTGAATTAATATCTGATTTTTGTATAAATAAATATTAGATCTAATTTTTGAAATTGAATTTTGAAAAATCTGGTTGGGTGTAATTTTCTCATATAAGAATTGTAAGAAGAAAAAGTAGTGTTTAATCAAATTAGGATTCCCGTTAAATTTATCCAAATCAATGTAGGATCACAATTAACAATTAACCCTTATCTACACGAATCATGGATCAATTAAAATAACTACTTTGGACATCAACATCGTGAGATTAACTTATCCGAATTAACTTTTCTTCAAACTTAAAATTCATGATTTAATATGATATATCCAACAAGCCCAACATTGATATATTAAATCTCGCTCTATCAATATCGAATTATTTGGCCCAAATGAAAATAGGAATTTAAAACTTATTTCATTTTAATCTACAACCTTTCAAAATATAAAAATATATCATATAAAATAATTTAATTTTTCTTCTAAAATTTTTGAGGCGTTACAATCAAGTCTGTCTAATTCTATTTCACTAATAGGAATCGACTTATAGAAATATATAAAGACGCATGATTTATATGAGTTCGCCTCAATTTGAGACTATACTTCTTTTTAGCCGCTGCAATAATCCATTAAAATGAAAATATTTAAAAGAGAAAATTGTAACTCCATTTTTTCTGATCTCTATCCCTTTATTATGATGGTTATTTAAAAGCCTAATGATGACGACCTTTTATATGACAAGAGATCGATTGTTGTACTAGCTTCGTCGAGCTACAATAATTAGGCCTTGGTTTCGGCAAGCTCCCAAGCACATATTTGATCCTTGAAGCAAATATAAAATTACTTTGTCCTCACGAAAGTAAACAGCTATAATGCAATCTTCAATGCATGAAACACGACAAAATAATAAACAACATACCCTTTGGGTTTGTTCCTTTCCGAAACCAGTGGATAATGGAAAACAAAGTTCGGATATTGCCTACGACACTTCCTAGCTTTCCTGGATGCTACCACCACGAGGTTCTTCTATGTTAATTTAGTATCCAAATTTTTAAAAAATAAAAAATGTTCGTATTTATTTCCTTTGATAATCTTTTAATTCAGTTGGTAAATAGCGACATAATGCATTCTACAAACATTCGTGTCGAAAAAGTTCAAGTTTGATTTCTAATGCATTGTATAAATTGTTATTTCTCCGTCTTTTATTTTCTTTGATAACAAAATCACAATTAATTTATCATATTGATATAAGATGATATTTATAATTATCCACAATGACCAATGAGGTGAGGGCCACTTGATATGCACCACATGTTGAGCATCACATGATAAGCCATCTATCCCTACATGTTGTATACCATCATGAGGTCCTCTACGTTCATATAGGCCGTCTATCACTATAAGACCGTCTATCACTATGAGGCCCTCTACGTTCACATAGGTCGTCTACCACTATAAGGCTACCACCACTATGAGGTCGTCGACCACCATTAGGCAGCCTAACACCATGAGGCCCTCTACGTTCACATAGGCCGTCTATCAGTATAAGGCCGTCAACCACCATGATGTCGTCTACCACCATGAGACACTCTATGTTCACATAGGTCGTCTACCACTATGAGGCCAACGCTAAACTTAACTACACACATAACAATGAGCTGGACGAGAACCCTCAACGGCAAACATGGGCACAACCAACCGCTTGATAAGTTGGGATAATCCCGTCAGAACGTTGGGAAAGTGAGANGTAAGAGCTACTTGATATGCACCCCACGTAGAGCACCATATGATAAGCCGCATACTACTATAAGGCCGTCAACCACCATGAGGTCGTCTACCACCATGAGCCCCTCAATGTTCACATAGGTCGTCTACCACTATGAGGCCAACGCTAAACTTAACTACACACATAACAATGAGCTGGACGAGAACCCTCAACGGCAAACATGGGCACAACCAACCGCTTGATAAGTTGGGATAATCCCGTCAGAACGTTGGGAAAGTGAGAAGATTTACGTGGGACAAGTGGCACCATTAACCACAGAACGAGTACGTTGCATCAGGTGCCTATAACTACCCCTAAGGTGAGAAATGTATTCTTCTTGAAACCCAAACTGTCTGAATTTCAATTATGCTCAAGATGCAGTGATGCGCTGGTCATCCCCCCCCGACACTCAGAAGAGAGGCTAGAGATTGGGTGGCCACTTTTAATGAGCTTTCCAGGAGCTTTGTGGTGTACTTCATGAGTAGCAAGAGGAAGCGGAAGAAGGATATCGGATTGATGCAGGTTGTACAAGAGAAAAATGAGTCTTTACAGGAATACTTGGCCAAGTTCAACCAGGCGACACTTGATATAAAGGACCTTCAAATGTCTGTAGTGGTAACATCATTAATCAATGGGACAAGGAACCGGGCCTTTAAGATGAAACTCTCCAAAAACCCCCTGAATTGATTCATGACCTGTTGAAGAAGGGTGACAAGTATGTTGATACAGAAGAAGAAGAAGAAGAAAAAGAGAAGGTCACTAAAAATCTCAGAGAGAGATGTGAGGCAATAAGTGACAAGTGAAAGATATGTTATGAGTGAAAACCCATTGATAAAGGCAAGCTGAGAAATGAACATATAAACATGGGGTACAGTCAGGATCGGTCGGTTAGGCAGAGGTGAGAGGAGGTCAAAGCCTTCAACCCTTTAAATACTCACCGGGCCAAGATATTGATGGAAATCTAGCACATGAAAAAACTCGACTTGCCGAGACCGATGGCGACGTCTGCCAGTAAGAGAGACAAGAGCAAGTATTGTCATTTCCATAAAGACCATGGGTACTACACAGAAGACTGCATCCATTTGAAAGAGGAAATCAAACGCTTCTAAAAGCGGGGTTTTTGATTGAATACGCGAGGGATGATCGAGGTAAGTAGAAGGTTGATGATCGACCATCGCCCAAGGCCGGTGTTACAAATGTTATTGTTGGAGGGATTGCAGAGGGGAGGGGGACTCGAACTCCACCAGAAAGAATTGTGCACGTACAGTCAGGGTCTGCTCCATTCAGAAAAGGTAAGGTTCAATCAAAGCATCACTTTTGGTGAGGAAGATTTAATAGCCGTGGTAATCCCAATGATGATGCATTGGTGATAGTCGGCGATATAGCGGACTATGATGTCAAGAGGGTGTTGGTCGATGACAGTAGAGCATCTAACGTTCTCACTTGAGAAGCATTTGTTGGATTGAAAATTTCGTTGGAAAAGTTGAATGCAGTATCCACCCCTTCCTAGGATTCGTAGGGGCTAATCTGATACCGGAGGAGTCGTGGAACTACAAGTGACATTGGGTACTTACCCTACAAGTGTGGTGATCTTGACTAACATTTTGGTTGTCAAGACACCCATGGTGTATAATGCAATCTACGATCGACCCCTACTGAATGCTGCTGGGGCTATTCCCTCCACTTACCACCAAGTGATGAAATTCCCAACCAGTTGTGGGGTGGAGTGTGTGAGGGTTGATCAATAGTCTTCAAGGAAATGTTATTTGACAGTATACAGAAGAAGGGATCTTCACCAGTTATGATGTTGGATCTTGAGCCTCCAATGAGTGAATTTAGCCCCTCGATACTATGGAAAAAAATTTAGTGGCAGGAGGGCATGGATTTAGTGTGGGGGCAGACTTGGGGCCAAAGGAAAAAGAAGAATTGGTGAAGTGTCTATCTAGCAATTTGGACTTTTTGCTTGGTGCCCGAGCGATATATAAGGAATTGATCCATCAGTTGTACAACATTGTTTTGGTGTTTTACAGGGTGCAAAGCCTATAAAACAGAAGAAAAGAAATATTACCCCGGAGCGACAAGCTGCGTCGAAGGCTGAGGTCGATAAGCTATTGCAGGCATGGTTCATTAGAGAGGTACAATATCCCGAATGGTTGTCAAATGTCGTCCTAGTGAAGAAATCAAATGGAAAATGGCGTATGTGCGTAGACTACACCGGACTCAATAAAGTGTGTCCGAAAGATTCATACCCGCTACCCAGAATAGATCACTAGTAGATGCCACCATGAGGCCGCCTACCACCACGAGGCCCTCTACGTTCACATAGGCCGTCTACCACTATATGGCCACCAACCACTATCAGGTCGTTGACCATCATGAGGCCGCCTGCTACCATGAGACCCTCTACGTTCACATAAGCTATCTACCACTATGAGGCCAACACCACACTTAATCAAACAAATAGAAATGAGCTGGATGTGAACCGCTCAACGAAAAATATGGGCACAACCAACCGTTTGAGGAGTGGGGGTCAATCCCTCAGAACATGGGGAAGTGGGAAGATTTACATGTGACACGTGACACTATTAACCATAGAATGATTGCATCAGGTGCCTATAAATACCTCTAAGATGAGAAATGTATTATTCTTGAAACCCGGACTGTCTGAATTCCAATTATACTCACTTCTTACCTTTTTAAATCAACTACTGATTCTCACGTCGGAGGTACAACGGGAGAGAAAGCTCTGACCTCATTTTACATGTCTCATTAACTGATCGGAGCAGCTGGAACACCCCACACGTTAAAGAGAATGGGGAGATTTATCTCGCTACAATGTCACATATGAAATATAAATTATACTGAGTTAATATGTCTAACGGATCTTCTGAATCTAGAGGGAGCTCTAGAAAATATCTATTTTTGCCACATCATCTTGAAGTTTGTTCATGCAAAAGTCGCAAGTGAACGAGATTGTTGTTAAGTAATAAAATTGATAAGTTGATAGTTATCGTCCCACAGGGAATAAATTCAATTCAACTTTTCTAGTTTTTCATGGGATTCGAATTATCTAACAAAAGAGAGTTTGATTTTATTTTATGCTAAATTATCTAAACAAGCAGTAAAAAAAGTGTTTTGTATCAATTTAAAAATGATTGTATTTGATCTCGAATCCACCTATTGCTATCTATTTCAATTCTTGATTTATAATCAAATTACGTTAAAGCATTCTTGACAGTCGATAATTTTATGATATATAATTTTCTTTTTTAACACAAATTAAATCTATCCTAACTATGACTGGAATCTATTCCTATCCCTAATTCGAATGATTAGAATGCATTAAAATTTAGAGTATCTATATGATTGTACATGTGATAAATGTTATTCCTAACATCTATTGCGCATATGTTAATTTTTGACATGTTCTAAACTTATTGTGAGTCTCCCAATACTACAATAAGTAACTAATTATCTAATTGGTGGCCAATCAATTAAATAATGTAATGTGTATGCGAAACTGATCGAGAAACGCAAGAAATACATTACATTACTAGTCTTGAATTAAAATAATAACATATAGGGTTCATCTTCATCCAATACAAAAATGAATCTAGTCTAACATGTTAATATATAAATTACAAGAAGAATAATAGAAAAATATCACTCGGATCATGAAATAAATCAAAAGATGTTGATCTTCACGCCCAAAGTTGAATTCTTCAAAATCTTGATGTAATAAACCTTCAATTCCCTGTTTGGGTTTGATCTCCTCTCTCAGAATATATCATAATCTTTTGTATGAAGAGGCAAGAGAGGTTTTTCAATGTGTATCCCTCGTTCTCTATTTATAAGAGTCAGATAGGTCAAAATCGCGTCCAATTTGGTTTTCAAAAGAGTTTGAATAGCGAAAGGAAACTAAAGATTTGTCTGCGAAAAAGTCCATATGTGCCCACCGATATAACTGCTGCGCGCACCGTAGAACCAAATGACTTTCGAGTTGGGGAAAATAAGATGTTGCGCGCCGTAGTTTGTCTCTTAACAGTTTTCGGTATTTTGGCCATAAATTTTTCTACAGGTATCCGATTTAGCTGTTTTAAAATGAGTTGGAAAGGTAATTCAAAGGGATACAATTCTTATAGAAGTAAAATGTTTCCAATTCGAATGTTTGTTATCCGAAAAATGGTCTCAAGTTGAGGCTAAAAATTCGTAGCATAATTTCTTTGGCTGAAAATTGATTTGTGAAATACTTCCATTATATTTTACTCCTATATGATATTCAATTATCTTTTTGTGGTATGATTCATCTATTTGATATTTACACTTTGGTCCTCAAACTTTGAATTTCCTTCGTTTTTGCTCGTTTTTCGTTCCTTTTGTCAAATCCACCAATTTGCATTGAGTTCAACCTAACAAATACAGTTAACACAGAATTAAGTTATAACTCATTCAAATCACTGATAAATACTTAATTTAATGGGCTAGATAAGTGTACAAAATACACTTATTAAAGTCCCTATGAATTTGAATTGAAGAGAAACTTTTTAAACATGGTATAGTTTGCTTATAAAACACGATTTTTAAACCAATCCACGGTTGCGTTAGAGATGGCAAATAGAGACTAAGTCAAGGTGACGTTGTAGAGGAAAAATAGATATTGAAAAACTTTGAATTTATGTGACATTAATGTCTAACAAGTTCAATTTGATTTTCAATACATTATATAGATTGTTATAATGAAGGTATCTTTTATATTCTTAAAATAATAACATCACATTTAAATCTGTATATGAAATAAAAATTTTACTAAGTTAGCACATCTACGTAGAACATCTATTTTTCTCTGCCATGTATTGAAGAAGTCCCTATCAACCTGCGTTTGGCGATAGATTTTATTAACATGTCATATTTTGCTTATATGCAATTTGTCCTTTGAATAATTTATGCCCCTATTTGGCCTCCATTTTTTAAAACTAATTTTTTCTAATATTTATTTTTAACCATATAATTTATATGATTCACATCTATTATTAACTTTTCAATTATACATTTCATTAGTTTTTATTGAAATCTACGATAAAATCTTAATTTGGCATTTATATTTGCTTGTAAAAGTAATGATTAATTAATATGCTAAACTCCATAAGACTAAGCCCTTGTTTGATTTGGATTAAAATTCAATTAAAATCTCGAGTCAAAGTAAACAGTTAATTTTCACCACACATTTCAAGGGATCCACAATTTTTCAGTTACATATTCCATAAATTTTTATCAAAATCTACTGAAAAATTGATTTTAATCTCTACTAGGAGGGGCTAAATATAAGAATGAACTATTTTACCAACCTTTTTTCCTTCATCATTCATCTGGTCCAACTTTATAACAATGAGATAACGAAACCATAAAAGTTCAAAATGGCAAGTATTATTAATCTAAAACCTCAAACAAGAACATACCAAGAAAGTAATTCCCTACAAATTAAGGTAAGAACAGAAAAAGAGGCCCTCACAGTAAGTGGAATTTATTTAGATACGGAGCTACAATGTGGATGAATTGCAGTTCTATTTAGTGGTAAATGGAGTTGGCAATTCAAATTCAACCAGAACTTGATCGAACCCAAAAACCCTGCTCTCCATCGAGTTCTTGCATTACCTTTGAGCTCAAAAGTTATCACATTTTGTCTCAATGACCAGTTCATTATCTCTGCGTACTCTGGTTCTAATGGAATTGGGGACGATTGAACGACGTAATTGAATTCTTTCGAACTATTTTTTCTTATATCGAATGGTCCAGCAACCAAATAAGCCATTTTAACGCCATGAAAACTGAGTGCAAATTTTGTGCCGTAAAAACTTGCACGAGCCTTTGCATTGTGGTTTTCTGCTTTTACTACAATGGTAACTTGCACTGTAAGTAAACTTGTTTGGTCGAAATAGATCGTGTTGAGTTGAGCCGTTGAGACGCTAATTTGAGGAACCTTGGGACGGATCACGAGGTAGCCAATGATGACGACTAAACCGGCGATGATTACTGCCACCGTGAGTATAGTGCAGATGATGGCGGCGCACCAGATTATGGGGTTGGTTTTGCGGCGGCGGAAACCGTGTATTGTCTTTGGCATTGGAAATAGGTGGTGGCAACATCTAGAAAAAAAATGCTGCGATTTAGAGTGTAGAAAAGGAGTTAAATAGTTTGTTTGTGGTTGCAATCGGTTGGGAAGGGTTTGGTATCTTCCTTTCCTAGGGATAAAGCGATGCCAATTAATCTTCCATTGCATATATGTTTTTAGGAATATTTTTGAGTACTTTGATATTGACATGGGAATGCCAAACTTGCACTCAAATGTGTAAAGGATAAATTTTGCCTTTTCCTACTTTCTGTTCATATTTAGGTTGTGATTCAAACCCTTTTATTAGAAAGATGAGGTCCCTGTCCTCTAATAGAATAGCATGTTTGGCTTTGGAAAATAAGTGACTTTGTTACAAGGTCGTGACTCATAAATTGTGTAGATCAAAATGCAGAAAATTATGAGTCAAGCAACCTACATGTGCTAGCCCCCATTTGGTTTAGTTAAAAATGTCGGTAAAAATTTAATATAATTTAAGAATTAATTTTAATCACACATTTTCATCCAACTCAAAATTTTTATCAATTTTTCGACGAAATATTTTAGTCAACACTAGACAGTTGGAACTTGGAACATAAGAAAGCCATAGCATATAAAGAATGAAGGGTTTGCCCATTCTGCCAGGCTCCTGGCAGTGCCAACTTTTCTTCCCCCACCTAGGAGCCAGTTGGCCCCATGGGGCCTTGGCGTGGTCCAAGAATGAATGTTTTGATGAGAATATAATCATTCAAGATTAATTTCACAAAATCAGTTGAATTAGTTATTGTTTTAACGACATTTTAACATAATTCAATTAGCTGAATTACAGCTCGCGTCATACTTGGAACAGAATGGCCAGTGAGATTTTTATTTTTGTTTTCCTGCTTTTGGATGACACGATTTGGATCCTCACTACAACAAAAACAACCTACGGCAACGTTCAAAAAATATTGCCGTAAGCCTACAGCAACGTTTAGACGTGTGTTGCAAATCGAGATGTTGTCGTAGAGTAGAGAGATACGGCAATGTTTTTCGAACGTTGCCAAAAGTTTTCGGCAACATTTTTCAAATCGAGGTGTTGTCGTAAAGTAGAGATATACGGCAATGTTTTTCGAACGTTGCCAAAAGTTTTCGGCAACGTTTAAAAAACGTTGCTGTAGAGATACGGCAACGTTTGGTAAATGCTGCGAAAGACAGCTTACGACAACGTTTGGCAAACGTTGCGAAAGGTTTGACAATTCACACTTAACAATATCGCATTTATCCATTATAAAATTTGTTTTTTAATCAATAATTCAAATTTTGACATCAATGTTATTAATCATGATTGTCAACAACAATTGTACCCAACATCTCGCCTCAATTGATAATTTCATTACAATTTTTGAATCCACACACTTGAACATTATAATGTGATACAACACCACTTAAATAAAAAGAAGCTT
>CAIGRK010278583.1:0-10206 GCA_903798315.1 Fraxinus greggii | reverse complement strand
GGAATGGATTAGGCTTTTTCTTCTGCATTATCTCAAAGTGACATTGGAAATTAGGAAGCCTTGAAAACAAAGAAATTGTTGGAGTTGTCGTTTCTTTCTAGTTCCAACACACTTGATGTTAAGAAAAGATTTTTTGGCGAACTCTCGAGAGTTCTATAGATTAGTTCAACTTTGACCCAAAGTTTTGCTTGATAAACACGAAACGCATATTTGGCGGCTGCATTGAATAGGGGTATAGGATTAAACAATATAACAGATAAGATTTTAACTTCTCTTTCTTATTCAATACTTTCGTGTACTATCTAATTCTTGTAAAAAAATGGCATAATCGGAAAATTTACCTTGTACGGAGTCCTGAAAATGCTTCCATTAGACAAGTGAAGAGTAATGGATCTTTCACTGTAAAATGCAATTTTTTCTGTGGAAATGAAAAGTATTCCAGCAATTGGACCAGCTGTGGTTGATAAATAGCACTGAGATGCGTTCAACACCTTCTCTCCTTCACTAACACCAAATTTTTCTCTAAATATATTTGGTCTGCCTCCTTTCTTTATTATTCTGACCCCTACACTCAGCTTCCCCTTTACAGTTTCAGATAATTTAGGCCCCAATCTAACTGCATATATATTAATAGATGCAAAAATGTTAGGGATTGTTCGATAAAGTCGACTGCACAACGTAAAGGGACAAATTCACATCGGTTAAATATACGAGGGTTTGGACTACTCTTAAAAAGGTTGACATTTTCAATATGAAACCCAAGACTTAACGTGATATTAGGACCCATAATGCTTAAAAGAGCAATTCGATTCGTCTAGAAGCTCAAACAAGTGATCGGAGTCTAAGATTGGAATTCTTGTATGAGTTACCATCTTGCGGTGGTATATTAAAAGTATAATCGTGCATTGGTTAAATGTAAAATCATTAACCAACATATAAAGGCTTGGTTACTTCTCATAGTCTTCTCGGATGGAATTCCAAATCTTAATACGATATGAGGGTCCATAATGCTCACATAAGCAATTCTATTGGCTTAAAAGAGCTATCAAATTTCAATATTGATGTTCTCAAATGAGCCACTATTTAGAGGAACGGGTAATGAGTAAAATCCCATCATTCTTCGGATTACCGGGAAAAATGGCTAAAATCTTGTGAATTTAAGATCTAATACTGCACACCAAATACATCATTAAGGTATTTTACCGTGTTCGCGGATTCTGAAAGCTAAACTGTTGGCCTTTCTTTCAAACTTCTTACGGTGATTTCTCCCAGTTGAGGGCTTCCCTTCATCTGCATTTCAAAGAAAAAAATTTAACTTTTTGAACAAGGAAAACACAGTACCTACCAAATTATAAATTACATACTTGCGAAGGCAGGAGAAGAAGCATCTGAAGAAGAGGAGCCGACAGGTTCAGGTGAGAATTTTCCATATGAACTACTACTACTACTACTACTACTACTACTCATTAAAGGGCTTCGAGGAAAACTATGATCTCCATTCATTTTTCATAAATTTCAACAAATGATCCTCATACAAAATTATTCTTAAACTGGGTATTTATAGATGTCAATGTATGAAGAAGAACAAGAAGAAAAGGAAAGTAGGATGAAAGTGTCGTGGTAGGGAATAAAATGGCAGGTGCCCCACACGTGTTTCAAATAGAATAGAATATCAAACATAAAAGACAATTTTATTTTTTGGAAGATTCTTTGCCTCATTATAAAAAAGTAGATTCGAAGGTAATAAAAAATCAGTTTATCTTATAGTGATCTTTCTTGTGTAGTCCAAATTAAAAATAGAGTTGGTTTTGATGTGGTTCCATAATCGATTAAGCACATGTTTTGGTAGGAATTAAAAGTTAAATTTTAATCTAAATTAATTTTAATCACATATCTTGTGAAATCACAATTTTTTAACTGTATATTTCTTTAATTTTTATCAAAATTTGCTAAAATTCTGATTTTAATATCATCAAATAAGGGTTAAATTTAACATGCAATCACCGAACTGCTCAATTAGGTATTTAATTTTAATTTGTCTATAATTTAATTTCAAAATTTATCGCTTGTCCGAGTACCCATTGCCAATCATCACAAAATGATTAAAATTGTTTAGCTGGCAACAATAATAACTAATGTTCAACGTAGTCGTTATACACCAACGAATTGAAAAGTTAAATCAAGGATGATGACATGTCTTTAAATTAAAGAGTTTTGCTATTTGTATGTCATGTTTGAAACCCTGATATACAGTCCCTTCACAAAAGAGGAGCCCATGATCAGTAAAAAAATTGCGGATCCCCCTCTTATGAGAGGGTTTGTACACTGAGGTGTCAAGTTTAGTATGCAATTAGCAAAACCTTAAATTAAAATATTAAAGATATGATTTTAATACTTTTATGTCGAACTTGACATGTCACACGAATAATTAAATGGAATATAATTTACTTTATATTGTGCAGGAGATTCTGCAGGAGCATTTACTTTATAAATAATGATGCAAATTGATTAATTAATTGACTTGTACGCGGAGAAACATAACTTTTTCTTCGAGATTTCAACTTAATTATTTAACTTTTACGTGGAGGAATACAACTTTTTGTTCACTCTTCCAAAAAGTTGCCGTCTTCACAACTTCATAACACAATTATAGAACTGATCTCCTATAAAAACTTCTCACGATTGATAAGTATGAGTATTCGACTATAAATTTCAGGATCTCGTGGTATTAGTCGAGATGCTCGTAAGTTGACCTGGATATTCACGATTATCACAAAAAAAAAAAAAAAAATCCCCTTGTCACGTCAGTGAGGAGTTTTTATCAGATCCGCAACACAACTATTTAAAATTGGAACCTTGAGATATTATTCAATAGGGAGGGATATAATTTGTTGGAATGATACATGTTTTAAAATAAATATTTATAAAAATTTATTTAAAAGAGAATTTTAATTTTCAAGATTTTTTTATTTTTTTTCAATTTATTTATTTAGAATCTCGCTGTACAATGATATAGTGAATTTCAAAAACAAATAATGAAAATATTTATATAACTTGATAGATAGAGATGAAGTATTGCGAAAGAAAGAAAGTTGATACCAATCATCAATCGACTTAAAATGTATTGTCATTGGTTTGATGTTCATCCAATAATTTGTTAGTTTAACCCTTTGTCCTTTAGAAATGGCATGAAATATGGAAAAAAAATATGCATTTTCCTAAAATTATAGTTTGATTGAAGTAAGTACTGTCTAATAAAATTGGAATGGAAGGTTCGACCTCCTTAGAGCGATGAACACGATGACCCTTTTCCTATCACTCTTCTCCAACTCGTGTAGATTTTTGTGTATCGACAAAATGAAAGTACCCTTCGAGTGAAATGTGGATGGATAGTATTTCTAATGCACATGTTTACGGAGTATGAGAAAGGACAAGGGAAATTTCAATTTTTAAATTAGTTGCTTGCTTCCTTTATGTATTGTGATCACTAATAATTCGCGAATCTAATTCACGAGGGGGGAAAAAAAAAAGACCATAAATATCATTCTAGTCCCCAGGGAAAAGGCCAGATTCGCCCCACGAGCTAGCCTCTTTACACTTTAGAGCATTTTGAAGAGATTTTTTATTTTTAAAGAGTATATTCAACAATTTAGAGAGTTCATATAAATTTGAAGAGTAAAAATTTTGAAGTATTTAAACAAACTCTCTCTCTCTCTCTCTCTCTCTCTAAATTAAAATGTTATTTTAAAGAATCTATTAAAACATAATTTTAAGTGTTTTAACCATAGTTATAAAACTCGATCCGGCCCGGTAGGTTGGACCGGAAAATCGGCGGCCTGGACCCTTGACCAGGCCGGACAGATTAATTTGATAGAAATGTAATTGACTAGATCAAAATTGGGCTTTGACTGAGTTAACCAGCGATTTACCCGGCATGGTTAACCGGTTTGATTGAATTTTAAAATCATCTTAAAAATTTTAAGTTTAAGAGAATTGAACATTGGACCTCTAAAAAAAATAATGGATTCCTCGCCACTTGAACATCAAGTGTTTTAATGTTATTAGTGTGCAATAACTTATATCTATCTAATAAATCATTTATATTCTTTTAAAAAACTTTGATCCAACATTTTACTTTATTTTATAGACCTAAATAATTAATGAAAAATAAATTAAAAATTTTAATTTTGCCCCTAGAAAAATTTTATGCTTCGTATTTTTTTGTAGATCTTTATTTAATCACCCGCCGGTTGAACCACCGAGTCACCAGTTGAACCACTGTATTGTCCGAATCTGTGTCCAGGTCGACTCTAACAACTATGGTTTTAACTCTTTAAAATAAAGAGAATCTTATATTTACACTGTCCCTTGGATATGCACTTAGCTATCCTTACCCATTGGGTTAATTGTATTCCTCGAATTTTATCGTCTGTGATATCTTAATAAAATTTCATTCTTTTTAAATTCCCAAAAATATGAACGTAAAAATTTTTAAAAGCATTAATACTTTACTGGATTAGGAGAAATCATACTTTACATTCCATGATAATTTTACCAAAAACGACACTCCCTCTCCACCAAACATTGCACAACAAAATCCAGTACATTACATACCAATGCAGTTTGTCTTTCAAAGTCTTCATGGACCTAAGACTGAAAATTGATGATGTAACTAAGGTACCTGCAAGAAAGCGCATGTGATGAAAATAAGTCATTTTTCTTCTCGTTTTAGCCAGTTTTTATAGCCTTTTATTTTACAGGAAACATGCAAAATATGACTTGTGAGCAACCGGATAACAAATAACAGTTCTCAAAATTGAAAAACTAAGTGCAAATATGAATTCATAGACTCGAACTTTCTGGAGCACAATCTTGGCACAGGAAAATTCGTTAGATATCTCAACTTTGAGCTTTCCGGTTTCAAAGCCAAGGATGCGTATAACAAGGTTGCGACAGCCGACCCTTTGAAAAACTAAATCCGTTCGTGGATTCTTAAATAGCACAACCTCTCTCCAATGCCAATTGTGAAAAAATGAATGTGCAGCAGCTCGAAGTGACAGCGTAAAAGTAGCAGTATTCTTTCAGTAGAGATCAACATGAAATTATATATATATATAAATCCCATTGATTCAACTGAAACGACCAATTAAGGCTTAATCCCCCGATGTTTGAGTCGGCTACATGATCCTGTTCCATCACTTTGTGTGTTCATTGCAACAAGTCCAAAGCAACTAGAACCCTAGCAACCCCAAAAATTGTTAGTTTCAGTCTACCCCTACCTCTTCTAACATGTTGCACTACGATAGCGTCACTCTAATGATTCCTCTTTATAGTTACATATTTTCTGTACTCTAGACCATCAATAATTTTCTGCACTATAGAGGACTATTTACATGCATAACCAACCTTCCGTTCAAATACACGAATCGCTCCTATTGGTTCCTCAATCCCAAACAACTATAATTAAACTGTACTATAGGACAAATATACATACCTATTTGGCAAGGACTTCTTTGTGAGCTTTATATGAAAGAATTACATTCCATATTAACGCAACAAAGTTAGCGGCAAGGACCTATAAAATATGTGTCAATTTGTCAAATAAAAAACTTACAAATCATACAAGAATATTAAATAAAGAAATGCAAAAGGTAAAAGGACATCAGGGCGCTGAAATTCATCCAAAAAGAGAAAATAATAAATAAATAAAAGATATAAGAGTATAATTGATGCAATATTATAATAGTATTTAATTTAGTTTCCAATTTTAAAGTTTATTTTAGGAAAGATAATTATGGTTTGATTTTATATTATTTTCCTACTTCCATTAGAGTTAGTTTAAACCCTATACTAAGGGGGGCTCTTGCAATGTAATAAGACAACCTTTGATAATGAAATAATTGATATTCTCCCCCAATTTCTCTTCCTCTCTCCCTCTTCTTCTCCCTTTGCCCCTCCTTTCTCTTCTTCTCTCCCCTTTTCCCTTCCCCTATAAATCTCCTATTGCATCCTACATCAATAATATAAGGTGTTTTTAAAGGATGTTGAACTCTAAAATTCCTTTACTCTGAAACCTATATTTTATTCTTAGTTTATTCATTTTAGAACGACCATATGTCCATCTTAATGTCATTTCCAAAACATTCATTATATGGACATTTTGTCTTCTAACATCCACTCAATACTATAAAGGATAGTTAGTCTAAGAACCATTTTGTAGAAATTGCCTTTTAATTTGCTAGTATATTTCTAACCAAACCAAATTATATTTTCAACCAAGCATATTTCCTGTATTGTCAATGATATCAGAACCACTCAACTTTTTCCCCTCTGACTGAAACCACAAAGCTGACAATTCGAGCCTGATTATGCCCTTATATAAATCAAACCTGAAATTGTTGTGGCACAAATCGGAAGTTAAGGAATTGAAAGGGTATCCATAGCTGCCAATTTGCAAGAACAGAAGAGAACCACTCCTACAAAAACAGGTTATATATACACCATGATAAGTCTCAAATAAAGTCTTCCTATTTGGCGTGCATCCAAAGCTTAATGGAAACACAAATATAAAGATGAAAAGATCTTTAGCAACACCTGTCGTAGCTTTGGAATCACATGTGACGGTCTTCCTTCTAGTGTCACCAGTGTGGATAAGAAAACTCCAATAAAAGTGGGAGCGAAAAGAAACTGCATTAGATCAGGTTAAATTCAATAGAAATACTCAAGAAGCCAAATCGTGATACATAGTGACAGTATGAAAAAGGTGTCAGATAATATCAAGCAGCTTAAAGATGGTACCTGATCCAGTAAAAGCCGCATGAAAGCACCAGATGCTCCCGGTTTTGTGATCAATTTACTTAAATAAAGATACCTCCATGTATAATAGGCTGTATCAGTTGAAGAGAGAGATGCACAGAGATTTTGGATTCTTTTTGTGTAAGTCGAATCAAGTTACCCCCAGCATGTTTAAACATTCACTTAACAAAACAGGAAAATACAGTTCCAAGGGCAATGAGCTAGCTATTTAACTCAACCCATGAGGAAATAAAGAAAAAGGAAAGGAAACAAATCATTAATGTGATGAACACTACAAAGGTTATACCAAAATGGTTCGTGGAGATTAAACGGAAATCAACTGGAGTAGAGACACATCAAGCTTCACTGAGCAAACAAAAAGAAAAACGAAAACTGATAAAATAATAAACTGAATCTAGTAAACTGAAGCTAGATTCTCATCACAGAGTTTCCTATCTTCGGATAATACTGAATTTGCTTAGCTCCTTCACAGCCTCAGTCCTTACATTAGCAAGTATGCAAATTAATTGGTGGGGCATTACTGTACTATCTTTACTATATAGAAACTTCAAATGGAAATAAATAAATAAAAAGCTCTGCTATGAACAGTTTCCCCAAGCCTAGTCCCAGACCTGGTATCCTCAATTGAAAAAAATACCAGTATAAACCAACTATTTCCAGATATTTGACAGTACAGATAGATTGGGCGAAGTCTTTTTCACTAGTGACTCATTTCCTACAACCATGAAGCAATTTGTTTAAAGAGCAGGTTTCACATTTTTTTATGAATTCAAAGGTTGCACCATCAAATACCATCCTGCATTTTGTTTAAACTAGAGGTTCCTATGGATCCAAATGTTGCATCATCAAACATCTCCCTGAAATTTGAGGTTGAGGACAAGAAGTGATAGCGAGCAAGTATCACTTCACCTATGGATTCCAGCATTTTGTTAAAAATAGAGATTGTGGATAAGAAGATTAAGGTTGCATTTGGATGGATGGATCAGTAGTTTGAGTGTGGAGTTCAGATTTGAAACTCTATACCCTTTAAAACCCTTCAATTGGGAATCAGGGAAGCAAGGATTTCAAATTCCTTGTTTGGAAGCAATAAAGCGATGGACTTGAAAATTACTAAAACTTTTACTCGTCAATAAAGTTTGCAAATGATTTTAAAAATTATTGTCCGTAGTCTTCATATTCAGTTCAAAATTCATAAACACAAAACTAGAACTTGAGTCAGTTTTATTTAAATAGATTAGAAATTTGCAGGAGTTCTCCTTCGTTTTTTAAAATCCAAAATCAAACCTCCGTGTATGCAAGGATATCCAATATACTGAAAAATTAATTCGTTTTGACCTTCTTTTTGCAAAATTATCCTCATTTAAAGAATTATATTAGTGAAGTTCTAGAAAAATGCCTAGTTAAGAAATAAGCAGACATCCGAACAATTGGATGGCACAAATCTAATCTCCTGCCCATTGAGGGTAGGATATTAACTTCTCGGTGTTGAACTAACAAGAAAACCTTACTTATGGTTCTTTGCAACAGTCATACATTTGGAGAATCATACTCACGATTCTCTCGCCACATCAAAAGTGAGAGTTTTTTATCCTGCCTACTGGGGGATGAGATCAATTCTATTGCTTGGATTGGTTAATTATCAGTTGTCTAAGGAATGTTTAGTACATGTTTGTCAAAGTTTATAATTGTTTATAAGAAGTGGGTCCCAAGGAACATGAGGTTAAAAAGTAAATAATTTTTGTGGTCCTATAAAATGTGTGGATAAAAATAAAGTTTGACTAGCTTATCAGCAAATATTAAGCTTAGACAAACAACTTTCAATTATTGGCCAACCTACTGCCAGACCATATGTCGCACATGAAGATTGCTTATTCAATAATATTTAGGATGCCACGATCCAGAAACAGAGAACTGTACAACACATTTTACAATGTAGGTAATGATTACCACAGCCACCCTCTACACCATCATTCCCTTCTCAACTCACCACTCATCTGTCCGCAACAATAACCCCCTCTCCACTGCCATCACTCTTTTCTCAATGAACCATCGCCACTATTTCCTTCCCTCTCTTCAAGATCACCATCCCCCTACTTTGACATACGGCAACCATTGTCAACCGCTGTGTCATTCCCGTCTAGTTTCCTACCACAGCCACAAGCACCAGTTAACGATGAAATGTCACCATCCCATTATGCATTGAGATGTAAATATCATCTCACCCCAAGAACCCCGATATGAGAAGCAAACAGAAGAGGAACAATGAAAAAATAAGCTCTGGGATGGTGGGGAAAGGAAGGGAGAGGAAAGGGAGGGATTTCAAAACTGAAACTCAAATTGAGTGAATTTGAAATCCATTTAATGTATCTCGGATCACTCAATCTTGACAGTTGATTTGAAATCCCCACTCTAAATAACAACCAAGGAATACTTTGGATTGTCAAATTGAAATATACAAAGACCAAATCTTTCTGTCCAAACCTATCCTAATTATTTTGGTACAAAGTATGAAGCACATATCTTGTAATTAAGCATAAAAGTTAGTCAGACTGTAGACATCGTAAAAATAACATCCACGTATGGAACTTATAAGCGAAAATGATAGAAGCCATTACCAGAAATGCAATGTTGGACCCACCAAAACCAGCCCCAACAGTGTGAAAATAGATGTCCTCTTCAAGTCTAGAGATGGTACTTGATCGATCACAAGCTGAGAGATATAACTGTTAAGGGACAAAATTCTATATCGAATAAAAATGAAAATATAGACCATTTTATCAGGATTTGGGATACTCTTCTTAACAAGATTGAACTTTTAAGATGNAGATTGAACTTTTAAGATGAAATCCCAAGTCTTGGCACTAATAACAAATATTAATTAAAAGATATTGAGAATTCTTATCCCCAACACAATACAATCTTCAAGGAATTAAATGCAGAGGAGATAGCTCCACAATAGAAAACATTATCAACTAATTGTTGACAGCGCACTTATCCTCATAAATCTATATAAGAAATTTGTATATCAATCTTCAAGTTTAATCATCAGAAAACTAAGTCATATTCCATAACTGATGATGTTCAGAAAATAATGTAATAAATAAAACATTATATAGGCATCGTTAATTTCTTCATTCACCTCAGGTTAAACCCCAGTACATAAATCTGAAGCACAATTTCTTCTTTTTCCTTCCATGTGTGGTACAATGTCAAGGAACGCAAGTTCTACTTGGAGAAGATATGTGCAATTTAAACTGAAAGATTTTGCTTCTAAAAGGCTGGCATTTGTAAGACAAACAACCAATTTGTCAGGCTAAGGAAAAAGATGAGACTAAGCAAACAAACTAAAAATATAACTAAATCTTCCCGTTTTCCTTTTTTTTTTTTTTT
>CAIGRK010278547.1:0-10785 GCA_903798315.1 Fraxinus greggii | reverse complement strand
ATATATTTTTTTTATAAAAATTGTACACGTAACATTTTGTTCGTGTACAATTTTTTACTCCACCTACTCAAGATTGAAGTTGTCGGTCCCAAACTCGGATAAAGGAGGAGAATTTCTCTTTTTTTAAAAAATAAAAAAATAAAAAAGTTTTGAAAAATTTATATTTCGAAAATTGTTTACAAAATGTGTGTGTGTGTGTGTATATATATATATATGTATATGTATATGTTTAATATAGTATAAAATGGTGAACAAAAAACAAAACTCAATATTTAAAAAAGGCAACGGTCAAGATATATTTTGTAAAGAATTTTCTAAATAAACATTTTTTTAAAAAATGTGTATATATAAATTTTTTTAAATTTAGATGAAAAAAATAATAAAATAGTAAAAAAAATTTAACGAGTCGACGAGCAAAGCTTCAGCTCATTGGCTCGGCCCATTGCCACCCCCAACGGTCACATAAACAAGGTTATACTTATATGAGTCGAGTCCGGCTCATCCTCAGGGCCATTGCCACCCCTGAAGTTATGTCCCCATGTTCCGTACAGTGCCAATGGTCCCTCAGAGCGGGGACCAAAGTTAAATGTTACGGCGTTCGAGCGTACCTGTGCTGTCTTCTCTTATCTGTCCGGCTATCCTCTCTTAGGCTCTTAGCAATAATTCTGCCCATGTTTTACGGTAGAAAATCTTAGCCATTCAATCCTAGAGAGGCAAAAACTCAGCCACACCACTCACACGGTCACACCGCTTATCAATTCTGCATCTCTATATATTATCCCCTTCCTCGACTTACCAGAACCACACAGGGCTTTACAACTTTACAAGATCAAATTTTAAAGCATATAAATTTTCTCGTTTTCTTCGAAATCAAGAACCCAAAAGGCTGGATTTTATTTAGGAGGTATTAGAGATTCTTGTGGTGTTGTTTTGAGAGTGGGGTAAAACCCAGAGGGAGAAAAGTTGTAGACAACACGGCTATACTAAGAGCAAAACCGCTTCTTATCCATGTCCGGGCGGTACGACGTAAGGGTTGTGCAAGCGTGAGCAGCCCTTCGACGCACGGTGGACGTGGTGCTTTGCCTTCCGAAGGCGGGAGCCCTTCCGACCTCCTCTTCCTCGCCGGCGGCGGGATCTACTGTTAGGCTGCGTAGCGTAATATATAATTAGACTTTTTCTATATAAAGATTGATTATTATCTATATTACTGTTCATCGAAAATATTTTTCTCTGTGGGGGTGTTCTTAAGTTCTCGTAATTTGGAAGATTAAAAAGATAATATTTCTATTAAGAGATTTAAGAAATTAAGAGATTTAAGATGATGCTGAGAATCAAGAGAGTTCCAACTGTTGTTTCTATTTACCAAAAGGAAGAGGCAGAGGAAGGCGGCTGTGGCAGGAATTGCTTGAGAAACTGTTGCCTTCCAGGTATCAATTGAATTTCTTCGATTATTTAATGGTTTTCCCTGTTTAATACAATTTGGATTGTAATATTTACTGCATTTTCGAATTAATTAGGAGCAAAGCTGCCTCTGTATGCTTTCAAGAGGGTGAATAAGATTTCTTGTGATAGTGGTTTGGTTGACTTTGAGAATAAAGAGGCTCCCGTTGCCGTCTTGGACTCCCTTCTTCTTGGGGAGGTATTTTTTGTTTATTTTACCATATTCATAAGTTGTTTTTAACTGAGATCGCGGTAGTTTTCTGAAATTATTGCCGCTTGATGATAGTGGGAGGATCGTATGCAGAGAGGCCTCTTTCGCTATGATGTCACTGCTTGCGAAACCAAGGTTTTCATCATTCCACTTTTGTTTCTTAATTTGTACCGGGTTTCAATTCGAAGCCTTAACTGTAGTCTTGGTGGAATCAAGTGAATATAAAGAATTTTCTCGCGCTATAATGTTTCATATAGGTGATTCCGGGGGAATATGGCTTTATTGCACAGCTGAATGAGGGCAGGCACCTTAAGAAGAGGCCGACTGAGTTTCAAGTTGATAAGGTATTGCAGCCGTTTAATGATAACAAGTTCAACTTTACTAAGGTTGGGCAAGAGGAGGTGCTCTTCCAATTTGAACCAAGCTATGACGATGAAGTCAAGTTCTTGCCAAGCGCACCCATTGATGTGGAGAATTCACCTAGTGTCATTGCTATCAATGTAAGTTTCCTTTAGCTTGCTCTTCTTATGGTTTTTTGGTGAAATTTGGAGCAGTAGATTTAACCCTTGGTGTATATGACTTAACAGGTCAGTCCTATTGAATATGGACATGTGCTGTTGATACCCCGGATTCTAGAATGCTTGCCTCAGAGGATTGACCATGAAAGCTTCTTGCTTGCTCTGTACATGGCTGCCGAAGCAGGGAATCCTTACTTCCGATTGGGCTACAACAGCTTAGGTGCATTTGCCACCATCAACCACCTTCACTTCCAGGTTCAAAACCATGACCATTTTAAGTTGCTATCACTTAAATACTTGGTGGCATGTATCTAAAGTCTTGTTCATTAGACTCTTGATACGGCTTACAAAAATGCACTTACAATTAATAACTTCTTGGTAACTAAAAACAATATCTGTAATTGTCTTGCAACAGGCTTATTACTTGGCTGTGCCATTTCCTATTGAGAAAGCTCCCGCCAGGAAGATAACCACTACAAATAGCGAGGTGAAAATCTCTAACATTCTGAATTATCCCGTTAGAGGTCTTGTTTATGAGGGTGGAAAAACGCTGGAAGATTTATCCAATGTCGTCTCCGACTCTTGCATCTGCCTGCAAGATAACAACATTCCTTACAATGTTCTCATCTCTGATTCTGGAAGGAGGATTTTCCTCTTCCCACAGGTAAATACTTTCCCGTTCAACATGAAATCATTTGCACTTCAGGTCCGTTTGTTTGATCTTTCACTTCTAATTGTGAATGTCGAATTTACAAACAGTGCTATGCGGAGAAACAGGCTCTTGGTGAAGTGAGTCCCGAGCTCCTTGACACTCAAGTTAATCCAGCGGTTTGGGAAATCAGTGGACATATGGTGTTGAAGAGGAAGAAGGACTACGAGGAGGCATCTGAGGGGAATGCTTGGAGGCTTCTTGCCGAGGTCTCCCTTTCTGAAGAGAGGCTCCAAGAAGTGAAGGATCTTATATTTGAAGCCATTGCTGGCAATATTGATGACGTCAAAGGTGTCACCCCAACTTCGCTTGAGGAATCGGATGTTACCACTCAATCTCTTGAAGACGCTGATGCCCTTACAGGCTCCCACCCTTCCATGGTCCCTGCCTAGCAGAAGTGCTTGGTTCTGAACTGAGATTTGGGCTTCGAAGACCTGATCAGTATCATGTTAAATATTATTTCTGTGTGACATGGGAGTTTCTATGGCCTCCCTTGTGGATATGCCTAAATAATGCAAACTAGGTTTGCCGAATGTCTGTAAATACTGTGTGTGGTTGGCTTTGCCAATCGACTCGCTTGTGCTCTGTGGAGTTGTGAATTGAATAAATGTTTGATTTAGAAAATTTTCTTTTTGTGGGTAAATCTGTAGAGGAGAACAATATTTTCTTTCTTGTGATAGTGTTAGCCTTATCTAACTCTCCACCTACATTTTTAGAATCATACATTTATCTCGGACTTGTCTAAATTAGAACAAATTTCATCAAAAATAAAAATCCGATCTTCAACTTTCTTGAACATCCAAAATTCTGAGCATGATAATCGACTTAACTTCATTATTTGAGTGTCCCAAATCTTTCTTACAAGAGAGAGGCAAGGCTTGGAATTGAGCATCAAAAATGTGAGAGCCACAACATTGACGTGTGTGAGATGTTTTTTGTAAATTTTTGTTATTTAAGATTTTCTTCTTTTAAACAATAAGCACGTTTTTTTTTTTCATTGAAACAAGAAGCACATGTTCATGTTGGACCAGTTATTCGCACAAATGAAGAAATAAGACATTTTCAAGAATAAGATTTTTTATTTTTTTTACTACAAAATGTTTGATTAAAGAAATCTTAGAATCTTAACAAGTGATTATTCAAAATGCATACGGCATCTATACCATGCCCTAATATCAAACCTAACTGAAAGAAAAGGAGTACACGACAGAATCACCAAAGAAGTTGAAGACTATATTGCATTGATCATCCTTTTCATCTTATCAGAGCTCCTATGATCTGCTTCTTCAATGGCTCACTCAGTGAGTACGTGCTTAATTCGACATATTGACTTCCTTACCATTAACAACAAGCTTGTCATCATCGGGGCTTTTGTTAGCTCCGAAGAACTCCTCAAGTAACACCCTTGTGAGAAACATTACTCCAAGAATTGATAATTTCTGTGAAACATTAATGGCTGTGGTTAGCGGCGACGGCGGTTGCTCAGGTAAGGAGGGAGAGGTAGTGACAAGGGTGTCAAGAATAAGCTATTTTAGGTTGAAATATTGACAATAAAAGAATTTAAAAGATTAGAGAAATAAAGGAATAAAATATAGCAATATATCGAATCAAAAACCACAACCATATGTCACGTGGTTTTTTTACCATAGTATTTGTCATTGCTTGTGAATTCAAAGCAATATGATAAGTTTATGTTTTACACCTGTTTATAAACACTTAAATCATTATTTATTCATACATTTTGAAGAACATACAAATAATATACACTTATTCATCGCTTATTTCTATCTATTTACATTTTAAACTGTTTATAAAAAAAAATTTATTCACACTTGATAATTAAGCAGAATAATGCTAATTTATACTCTACATTTTATACACGACCCTACAAGATTTTATGTATAAAACAAACAAAATTGTATACTTCCCCTTTTTTGAGCTATATTTTTTAAAACTCATTTTAGATTATATATTATTTCAATAAAATACTTTTTCGTGTAAATTCTAATTTTTTTTATTTTTTAATAACACATTTTTGACAATTATTTTTTGACAATATATTCTAAAAAATATGCGCCCCCCCCTCTCCCCCATCCTATTTAAAAACCCATAAACTCACCACTTAGGCCCAATTCAAATGGCCCAAAAAGCCAAAACTCAAAATTAACCCAAAGAAAATGCTCAAACCCCAGATTCACCCCCACCAGTCTACTCTCTAATCTTTTACCTTTCTGCCCGAATTACTGCAGACCAGCCGAGCTGAGTGCATAGTCGGCACAGACATTGGAATTCAGTTCGCCAATTAGAAAAAAAAAATTAAAAATTAACTCCATAGGCGATTTCTTTCTGCGGACTGAGGTAAATCGTCTTTTGATTTTTTATTTTCGATGCAACTTCAATAAGTAATTGGAATGTGTCTGTTGTTCATATCCTATTTGTTGTTTGCTTTTGCATTGTAATTAAATGGAACTTTCTTTGGACTTTGGACCTAATTTTTATTGTTTGAACTGAATCATTTGATTAATAATGCATTCTTTTGTTTGAATTTTTTTTCTCCGTATTTTTCTAGTATTTTCTTGGCGAATGGATTTATTTGGTAAATGCCTGAGTTATTTACTTATTAGCGTTTAGGTTTTCTAGGTTTCTTGGCTTTGGAGATGCTGATGCTCATTTATATGTTTCTGTTACATGGAATTAAAATAAAATACCTCAAAAGGTTGATTCATGGACTGAAGCATAGGGTAATGGTTTTAACTTTTTGAGTGTCGTAATGGTTTAAGCTTTATGAGGGCTTTTTAACATAAAAGGTTTATCAGTGAAATTTTGGTTGACTTTGAGTCGTGAATCGGAAAAAGGGGCTGAGTTTATCGCTTTGTGTAACGTGTTTGATAAAATGCTCCAGAGATGTTATTTTCATGAAAAAAAAATTAATCTGCCCAATTATAGCAATTTCAATTCTCATATACGACAACCAATGCATTTTCTTGATAAAATTTGATACTGCTAATTAATTGCTATCGCGCGAGAGTGGAATTCTTTAAAATTCGTCCCGTTCGAGCTCCATTTGTGCTTCGGTTATGAAAAATTATGGGTGCTTGTGAATTTTTTGAAGGAAAGATGAAGAAAGGAATCCACCCTCAGATGCAATGGATATCCTATGTGACCCAGAGTGGTCGATTGATGCCCGTTATGATGACCAAAATACACCAAGTTGGTAAAGTCTATCATTTCAGGGCAAAGCGGCAGATGGCTCAAAGTATTGGACAGATTGCCAAATTTAAGCGTCGTTACGGACAACAGCAGGAAGAGGAAACCCAGGACCGGGAGAAATAAATTCTTAGAGGTGCAAATTGAATGGTACATTACTCTATTATAATGTATTAGCATTCACCCACCGTCAACACAGTTGCTGAGTTGCTCCTCGATGCACATTTGTTTTTCTATTTCATTTTCCAGTTAGAATTCTAGTTGCCTTACCATTTTTTTTTAATACAGAGGATATTATACTGGTATATCTTTGTGGTGTTAAGTTGGATGTTTGCTGAATGGATTTCTATGATGTGCACTATCTGAAGATGTACCTTGAACGTTGCAGCTAATATTTGTAGTGTCTGTAAAAAAAAAAATATGTCTGCTTCAAACTCTGGACATTTATCTGAATTTTATGTTTTAGGATCTGCCCACCAAGTTAAATAATGGTATTTCGTTCCTTTAATGTTAAATATAGTTGCTGAATTTCTCTTCAAAGCACATTTGCTTTCTATTTTATTTTCCTGTTAGAATCCCAGTTTGTTCAATTTAGAGGATATAATACGGGTATATATATGACTACGACTATCTGAGTGTTGTTAAGTTGGCTGTTGGCTGAAATGTATACCCATGATATGCATTCTCCAATGATGATGCAGGCGTGAAATTCTCTGTGTATTTTATTTATTTGAAGTATGGAATTCTCCCCGTGTAGGGTGGATACAATAGAAAAATAAGTGAAGTGAAAGGTTGGAGAAAAGGTAGAATTTCGTACGTTTCACAATCTTGAATGTTGCATGCTAATCAAACTCTATATTATAACTTGTTGATATAACTGAGCTTCCATATGCTTGTTGATATATCTTCTTCCCTATGTGTTTATAGTCTGATTTTTGTGTTCTTTAGCATTTGTGCTTTCACATTTTCCCAGTACCGAGAACTTGTTACTTTATTATCAAGGTGCATAGCTATCACCATAGCATGCCATCTTTTAGCTTCACTCTACACTTAAAAGTTATCATATCTTAGGAACGTATGGTCGGGTTTGATATGCAGCTTCTCCTTTTTAACTATGTCCAATTCTGTACAATTCACTCTACCAAACATACGGTTAAATTATCGTAGTTAATATTTCACTTGTTTCTGATTTGATCCAGTTTGACACAAAGTTACTTATATACAGACTGAACAGAGGATTGCTAAATTTTCTGTTAGTTGATTTAGTTTTTGATGAATTTGAGTGGCGAATCACTTGTACAAGATCAGTGACAGACCAATGAGAGGATAAATGTTGCTTGCTAAATTTTATCAACTCATGTATGTAATTTATAGTTAAATAGTTACAAGCAGTAGGCAAAAATTAGAGAACGTATTAATACCCAAGTAAAATAAGGGGGATTTGAGCATGTTTTACTAGTAACACTTTTAAGCAAGTATTTGTTTCCAACTTATTTATAACTGAAAAAATCTTACTTATCTTGATAGTAAAAAGCGGTTTGGCTAAGCTTACAAGGAGTTTAAATGTACAGGCTTTTCTAGTCTTTGTAATGTAAATTCCTTCATCATCTTTGATCATACTCATCGAATATATTGTAAGTGTGAAATATCGATCAACTTGAACATGCTGTGAAATCGATGCCATTCAGTTCATTGTGTAGTTCTTGACCCTAACACTAAGTTTGACAAGGTAGATTATCAACATTGCAAAATGATATGATGTAGGGAAATGTTAACTACTTTGTTTAGTTGATGGGGAGGTGCAAGTCAATCCATATCATCCAGAATTAGACTCGAGAGTTCGCCATAACCACATTCCATTTGAACCTCACTTCGAAGGACACTTTATGAAAGGCGCCATTGGGCTTTTGCCAAATAGCTCAAATGTGGGACCTCAAGCTCTGATATCGACTACTGGTGTAGGGAGAAGAAGCAATCACTTTGTCCAAAAGCTATAACTAATGGGAAAGTACAATTTTCACTCCCATATCATTCAGATGTAGCATGTAGGCCTGAAAATTCACCTTAAATCTGCTTCGTTTGAGCTGAAGGACATCTTAAGAAGGCGCCGTTGAGCCATTTCTAAATAGTGACGATAGGTTTACTCCCATTTCAAGCATGTTTGTACAGTAAATAATAGAAAAAAGAGTAACTATTTATTAGAAAAAAATTGTTAATAAATGATTTAAAAGTTTTTAATCAATGTATAATTTAAATAAAAAAATTATCAATTAAAATTCATGTTTATATATATTTATAAACTTGATATGATAGTAAAATTTAGTTAAATAATAGTATAAGTAGTTCATTAAAACACTTCGAATTTTATTATTAAATAATAACCGATATATAATATAATGCTAGGTTAATGAGATATATTAATCATTCAAGTATTTCAAAACAAAATAAATAAATTATTTGAACGAGCTCTCTATATAACTTATCAAGTTATTTTCTTATAATTCACTTTGAAAAAAAAAAACTAAATTGCAATTAATCATAAAAAAATTCATTTTTTTCTTCGCCACCTCTTTTTAGACGATATATGATTCAAAGTAGTTATGCGGTGTATGTGATACTCAAAAATCAAAATCTAGAAATATGATAGGTTAATGATATTTTTGAAACGTGAAGCGGTGCGTCTTTAATGGCTAAAGTATTTATACTAATTTCATATTTTATCGAATGGTCAATTTTGAATTTCATATTAGTGAATTACCATCTAATGAGGTTTTACTTAATGGCGTTTTGATCTAGGGCGTGTTCGGTAGAGATTAAAATTAAAAAACTAGCCGTTATTATTGACTTTTATTAGATGAGCGAGACACAATAACGACTATATTTTTAATTTTAATTGACTTTTAATCTCTACCGAACATGCCCTTAATATGGAAAGGTTGAATCCTAAATTTCCCATTTTAAATTAACATATATAACAAAAAAGAATGGCAAAATGAATAAATTGTTTTCTCCAATAAGAGATTAAAATTGTCACAAAAAGACGGACGACTATCCTCGTCAGACAAAGACAATACGAGGTTGAAGTGCAAGAAGTTTTTAATGGAGCGCCAATAACAAAAATCGAAGCGAGGATAGAAGACTGCTTATAGACCCAACTCTTTCTTAAAACCCTGCTGAAACTTGGAGAGAAAAAAGAGATCTTTTCATCGAATCAAGGTGAGGTTTGTACTTACATTACACACATCTGCAAATGGGTAGATAGATATATCCGTCTGTGTAGATATATTTATCGATTTTTTTTTATCCACACGTTTGATAAAAGTTTTGAAGGAATTCTGTCATGAACTATATACTGAATCAGACCTAATTACATTAATTTCAAATGTCATATTTGACAGCCATTAAATCCCTTTATTGAAAGGGATGCTACTCCATTTAGCAATTTATAATTCTTTATTTCATTTGTTCCAGGCCATTTCTTTGTGGTGCTGTCATCGATTCGGTAATTGCTGGTGTACATATAGAATTATCCAATCTTTTATCGGCTTTGGTCGAGAAAGAAAAGAAAAAGAAGGACAGGAGAACGAAAAATCCTATACTATCCGAATAGGGTTCGGAAAGGCCCAAGTTGTCAAGGAGTCAGCATTTTTTTTTTCAGTCTACATCTCCAAATTTTCTGCAAGGTAATTCATATTCTACCGTATGCTTCTTTCTTCTTCATTCTTGAACTTCTTCGCTAACATTTTGAACTGCATATTTATATTAAATTTGTCTAAAATTTTCTTATTGAGATAATAAATACACAGAAAAAGTAATTTCTTTCCTGTTGCAGGGACTCGTAGAAAATAATTGGAAATTAATTGTTGAATTGTGCCAATGGAATTATTTGACGTATATTCTCAAAATTGGAAAAGTTTAATGGATAGCTTCTCTATATTTTGATTATGTTGTCATTTTCTGAAAATTTTCAGCTGTCCAGTTAGAGTTATGCAAAAAAGATCAAATTTTTGGATACGTACATGGGAAAAACTACAGTGGTTGCGCAGGACTCCTACTTTTCCATTTTCTACCGGTGGGATAAATGGAAGTTTCAGTGATGGAACAGAGTCTGAGACAGAATGGGAAAGATTACTTTTCGTTTGATGTCTACTATACTTTGATTGATAAAGTTGGGGCTGCAGGAGAGTTTAAGATCATTGATAGGTTATTAATGCAAATGAAAGAAGAATGGATAGTTTTTACAGAGTCTCTTTTCATTATGATTATGAGGCACTATGGAAGAGGTTGTTTGCCTGGGCAAGCAACCAGGTGGCTTTTGGATATGAGGACTACATTCTCTTGTGAACCTACGTTTAAATCTTATAATGTTGTGTTGGATATTCTGCTGGCAGGGAACTGTCCAAAAGTTGCTCCAAATGTTATTTATGAGATGTCGAGTAAGGGCATCTCCCCTACTGTTTTTACTTTTGCTAGAGTAATGAAAGCACTTTGTAAAGTGAAAGAGGTTGATTCTGCATGCTCCCTCCTCAGAGACATGACGAAATATGGATGTGTGCCGAATTCAATAGTTTATCAGACGCTTAGACACGCTCTATCTGAGGCTAACAGAGTGAATGAAGCTTTGAAACTTTTGGAAGAGATGTTTCTCATGAGTTGCTTAACAGATGTCAATACAGTCAACGACGTCATAATTGGTCTTT
>CAIGRK010278532.1:0-23029 GCA_903798315.1 Fraxinus greggii | reverse complement strand
TAAAGTTAAAAATCATAATCAAACCAAGAAAGCTCCAAAGCAAAAGATGATTATTATATTTCCTTTGAAGATGGCCCATCGAGCACTACACATGTCCACAGTTGACACGCGTGCAAAAGATAGAATTAAACAATATATGATAAATAAGATCGTAACTTTTATATTTATTTGATACTGTCGAATATAATATAATATCTTCCCTACAAGGCGATCACAGTAATCTATAGAAGGGTGGTTTTTTTGTTCATTGGAAGGGCCATCCCTACTAAACAAGTCAGAAATGCTTATCCTCAAATCACCACATCAAGCTTAATCTTTCTAATGACGTCATCAAGGTACTTGGGCCCACCCAAGTCAAATTCAATTAGATAAATGCATGCAGAAATTTTTCCCTTTTTTTCAATTTGGAGAGGAATAACGATATTCAGTCCACTAATACTTAACACTTGTCTATATAGCAGTAAGATCACCATCACATTGTCGAATGAATAAAAAAATACTATAACTTCATTGAACAATAAGACAGTGACCCACTAATGCTTAGCACTTAGCACACTAACTTATAAACTGGTGCTAAGCACCAATGAAGTTGAATAGCATTTACTCAAAAGGAAAGTGAAGAAAGACATTTTTGTGCCTAGTGCTTTTTTGAAACAAAGATATATAACCAATGAAATGGGCATAAACACAAAATGATATATTTAGAAACATTTCAGCAATGCTCACCGTGGCAAGGTATTTCAATCTCGATGGACAAACCTTTGATTTACTGCTAGCTCTATAATCTCAAATCCTGGAAGCCTTCCCCGGAACTACCCCTCTTTCTCAAGTCAAAATGCAAATTGAGACTATAAACCACATTTCATGACGTAAAAGAATCCAACATCCTACTCCACCACTACAAATCTATTTAGAAGGTTTTAAAAGAAAACCAGAGCTCTTGCAAAAGCCAAATGAGATCGTATATAATAACAAAAGAACAACCAGACAAAATTTCAGCATGTAAAAATGATTCAACTTTTCTTACTTCAGGAGTGGAGATCAGATTGAGCTTCCACTTAGCAACTCAACGAGCTCTTGTTTTTTAATCTTTGAGAATCCTTTCAAACCACGAGATTTTGCAATAACTCTCAACTCAGATAGCTTCATTCCACTTAAATTGGCAATGATCGGGTCCTCCTCTTCCGATTCTTCATCATTGTCACTTTCAAAAATTTCAGAAGTTTCGTCTTCCGACATCTGATCAAACACGCCCCCTTCTGAAAAAATTGGCTCCACATCAGGTTCAGTATTAGTTTCCATCTCCTTGCTTTTCCCATTGCCACGTGAGACGGAATTAATAGGGCCCTCGTCTGAGTAAACAGGCTGAAATTTGACTTGGGGGACTGGAGACCTTTTACGGAAGTTAGATGCTGGCCTGCTAACATGTGGTCTTTGGCTTTCTTGCATCTCTTGCTTCACACTATCATTAGAGCCTAAAAAGCTTGTGCTTCTGTCTTCAGAAAATGGACCTACCTGTTCGGCCTGGTCAAGGACAAAGTCCCTACTGCTGGCACTGTTGCTGTTTTTCTTGCCCTGCTGAACTGAGTGTTTCCTTAAAAGCTTGAGAAGAGTATCAACAGTCTCACTCTCTTTGCTTTTTCCTGTTGAATCCTCAATTTTCTTCTCTTCATTGACTGCTGTTCTTTCACGAAGACGAGCCTGGACCTTTCGGAATAATTCGACAATTTCCTTTTCCCTAGGACCTGGAGTTGAAGTCACTTGAAATTTCGGGTTTTCGGATACTGAAAGTAATGGCCCATTTTTTGAAGAAATAATTTCAGATTCTTCAAGGTTCTCATAACCTTCTCTCTCTTCATTGTACCTGTTCCAGCTGCGGGAGAACCCACTTTTGTTTTGCTTTGGAAAATCTGGGTTTCTTCTATACCTGCCAGAACTTGCATTGCATGCAGAAGGTCTGCCCCTAGAGGCACATGTCAAGGAAAAAAACTTGACATCAGAAATGACTTTGTGGTGATCACCACGAGTAGAGCAAGGCGATACGATCACTGCTCCTCCTGAAACTCCCGAGCAAGGGAGAAATCCCTCCTGTGGCCCATATCCTGCAATGAAATTTGGAAGCACCTCATACGTATAAAAAAGAAATGGGAAAATCCCAAAGCAAATGGCAAAATGGGGACCCAGTTCATGTGTTGCTCCCAAAGATAAGATCTAACACTTTTTTGTTCAAATAATTGGAAGGTAACATGGAGAATAGATTGCATCAATAATTCATCGTGATTGCAGACGTTAAGTCAGAAAGTAGTATAGCTGGGACGAAGAACATGTCGGGTTTCAGATTGATAGTTTTTAATGACAATATAAATTCAAATCCTTGTCAATGGTATATCATCTTCAAGCTGAAAATTTTAACTGCATCGCAGACCTTTAAGCCTACACTCATAGTCATTATTATGCACTTCATCATAGTCATAATTATGCACTTAATTAGAAATCGATCGTTGATAATATATATTATTCAATCATTTGACAGAGTCAATCCATCCCCCACCTCCAACCACCCCCCAAGAAAAAGGTTACAAGCTACAACTGCATCTTCAATTTCAATTCCACATTCGACATTAACATCTCAACATTAAATCAGACAAACATAGAGCAAATCTATTACGAGAAATAATATATTTCATACTATCCATCATGACATAGAAAAAAACACTGAAATTTCAGCTAAATGCAAGATTTCAAGATAAAGGAGTGGATAGACAAAGAGTTCACAAACAAAAGAACCAATTTAAGCATCTTGCAACTTTTGCCGTGTTAAGGTTACCTAGAAATCAGACTGCCGTGAATCAAGAAGTTATCGCTATATTTTTTTAATGTCATAGATATCTTACAGTCACAGCTCGTAACTACATAAAAGGAATCATGAGGAATAAAGCCAGATGCATTATAACAACTCTCAGGAGTCCATCAGATGTATTGCAAATGCGCCCCATGGTCGATCCAAGTACTTGATGGTAATTGATGGGTTACATGGTTAAAAATTTGGAATGAATTGGGTTTTCTCCAAAATTGAAAATGGTTTTATACTTACATACTTAGATCTTCATGGCAATCAAATGCTCATACTGGTTGTATCCTTTAAATTGCCCCATTTAGTGGGATAAAATAGAACTGGTATCTCTATGATCATGCAGAGGTAATAAAAGGCAATATTCCATTTCCCCTGATCCACTTCAATAACTTCGATTGGAATCCAATTCACATATACTTGCCACAAGCCAAAAACCATATAATTCAGTTTTCTCACATGCTCTTAGCAATTAATGTTTTGAGCAGCAAGATAAGCTATAGTCCAAATATCACGTCACTTTATGTGAGCAACAGATTTAGAAGCCAAATGAATCATCAACTGTGGTTAGAGTCTCATGTTCTTTACCATTTCATGCCTCCATATAATTATAAGTAGAACATTAGTTTAATGAGCTACCGAAATGCGCTATTTCAAGTTCAACACATCACAACACATTACTATAATTAAATCATCTGTACAAGTACATCAGCATTTAATTCCTAGTCAGTAGTCACATATTATTGAAATTTACTACTTCTATAAAAGAGGAATTCATCTAAAAGGCCTTATAGTGGAGGCGTAGTATGAAAAAAGATTCACCGTTTCAAAAAAATTGGAACTGACCTTATATAATTCTTAAAAATTCCAACATACCCTTCATCATGTGTCCGGCATTGCCGCTGCCACTGTGCGTCCCCCTTCTCATTGTCTTATTCCCATCCCCACATCCCGGCCCTAATGATAAGATTAATGGATGGTTTGATTTGTATAGTGAACACGGTGCTAGGCTTTACTTACTAAGAATTAGGAATACGTGTAAAAAAGCCACTAAGAAAAACTGATATTTATAAAATTGTAAACTAAAAATTACAAAAAAACTCGAACTATATTCGCTGAAACTTATTCCCAAAGAAAACATGCATCCGAAAGCACAGAAATTTCAAGAAATCAAAAATATAAAACAAAATTGTTAGCTCAAATAATGCGAAACACTATTCAAACAATCATTTCATCAAGCAGATGGTGAGCATCGTCAAAATCAACGAACACCAACAAATTTCCAACATGAAAACGTTAGTGCAGAAGAATATTCCTAAAATTCCATAAACTATGAAACTCCAATCAGAAATGCTGGTGCTTGGTGAGAGCATGTTTACAACACTTCTAGTAAGGAAGAGCAAAACAAGAACTTCACTCAAACAAACCCAAACCTGGAATCGTATTGGAGGTGAAATGAATTGCACGCGACATGCTTGAAAACAGCAAGAAGAAGGAGTTCTTCAATGGCGGTGTTGCATTTCACACGTAGACACACGGATCAATGGTGTTTTCAGGGTGCAATTGCATATGCACGGCAGATTAGAGTTCTGTATTGGGACGATCCCATTGATTTAAAATGGGCCGATTGACTAAAAATCGTTCGGCCCGTAATTAATTTGATCCCTATCCTTTGGAATTATGAAACATTTTAGGATAAATTTGGTACATCGTATTAGACAGTATTAAAATAATATTTAACATATACCGCGTTTGATATTTATCTGCACTAATCTTATTATTTTAAGCCAACCGGATAAAATTAGCGAGGGGTCACCCGTGAATTTATACGATCACGTCTAGTATTAGATCATGCTGATTTACTCTCTTAATAATCTTTATTATATTGTGTGACGCTTCGAAAAATCGAACCATTTTTATGATATATTATGGGTAAGATTTATGTGATTTTATGATTAAAACGAGAAATTAATTAAAATTATATAGAAGTATGATGACAATAAGCTCCTGTTTGATAATCATTATTTCAAAATTCTTTAATTTTCATATTCATTTTCAATCATCATTTATACAATAAAATATTTCACACATAAATTTAAAACTTTTTTCCAATTTTTAACCACACAATCTTTCAAAAAAAAAAAAAAATCATTATTTGAAGCTCAATTTTCTCAAAATAATGACCATCAAACAAGGGCTAAATAGAGATGACAACTCATGTTGAACAACTATCTTTGAATTACTCTATATTCCTCATTATTCCACCATGGTTTTGAAATTCTTTCAATATATGCAACTTAGAAAAAGAAAGAGAAAAGAAGATGCATCTGTCTAACAAGACACAATTTGCTGATTTTGACAACAAAAATAATGCAAAAAAAGAATTTTTTTCCTGCCAAATCAGCATTTAAGGCAACTCAGTAGGAATAAAATGCCTAAACTAGAACAAAAATGAAAGTTGAGTGACTAAAGGAACACAGTTGAAATTGGCAGACTAACACTGTTTTTTAACCCAAGACACTGCACATCCAATGCAACATTTTTGTGTCAGCAAATCACTTCAATAGTAAAAGGTAAATAAACAAAATGTACCCTCGAAAATTCATAAACCTCAATCCAGCAAAGTATTCTCAAAAACAATGGTGAACTCAGTATTCATGAAGGCCATTTATATGCCATTGTTAGAAAGAGCGAGAACCAACATTGAGATAAGCTTGCCAAGCCAAATATTCTAATAGATGATCATTTAAAGGATCGACTACCCTTATTTTAGAAGTTGCCCACTTGAGAAGATGAGAAGGGGTCTGACAAGAAAACTGAACGACAAGATCGTACATGGAAATAAAGCGAAGCTGAGCTTTTCTCCTTGCGACTCACATCTACGCTTTGTGATTTTTTGCCATTTCATCGACATCCAGTTCGACTTCCAGAACAGGTAAATCCTTCCTCGCACTAAAATGACTGATGAAGTAACATAACATTTAATCAGGAACGAAAATTCTTATGAAGTTAAATAATAATTACTTGCCAAATATCGAAAAAGGCTAACCTATTGTTTACAGGTCCATGATCCACGGCCGTTCTGAGGCAATATATCACTCTGCCAATAATGTCTGTCATAGAAACTGGACCAAATGTTCGGCTATCGAATGCTTCCTGCTACAAGAGAGATCGAAAACACGACAAATAAGTACAAAATGAATTCGGAAAATTTTCATTAGAAGGGATAGTCATGGTTAGTTTGTTTTTAAAGGTAACGTATTCACCAAGCAACTTGATTCTTTTAATGTGTTATACTTGCAAATGAATACGAAACTGTTTGGGAAGCATTATAATTTCGATCAAAGTCAAACATTTATTTTAACCACAACACACAACTAGTACCCACTTATCCACCACTCATCTATCACATTATGGCCCTGTTTGAACTACATTTTTTTAGAATAGATTTTGTAAACAGCGACTTTTTTGAGATACATTATTAAAAAGTAGGAAAAAGTATTAATTTTACGTGCAACACAATTTTATAAGGAGAATTTGTGATTGAAAATGAGTTCGGAGAAAAATGAGTTTTAAAGAACATAGCTGAAACAGGGCCTATAATTTTAGCAACCAATATTTTTATGCAAATAAGCATGCACTTGAATCATCATTGCTTCGTGTCTATTAGAACTAGGCTAAATTTCATCTTTCCAAAGCATAACAAGAATGTTTTGTGAAGCTTAAAAAGTTTACTTATGTTAACAATAAAGTATAAGCTAATTGAGTAATTTTTTGACTTATCGATTGGTTATTCAATAATGTTCGACGACAAAAAAATTTACTTAAAAATAACTTGTACTAATTTTTAAGCTTTGCAAAACATGCTCTAAGCTTTCTAAACGACAGTACGCAACATCAAAATTTAAGAACTAATAAAATTTTTGACCACCCAATGACGTGCAGGTACCGTGAAGAAATAATTTTTAGACATAAAGGTTCATATACCTTAGGCTTTATATTTTCATTATCAGCTAATACCCAACACTGATCCTTCTCAAGGACAAAAGGCTCTTCCTTTTCATCAGTAGAAGCCATCTCGTACCCTTCAATAGCAGCTAACCTCCGAACAAGATACTTCTCTGTGCTCATAGGGTCCTTTAGAACTACAACGTCTCCAACATATACTCTCCTGTCAGAAACAGATACTGGATATTAAAAGCTGAAACATATAGCCTCCACCAAAATGTGGAACCAAAATATGCCCCAAATTAACTGTACAACACAAGGGATTCTGAACTGTGAGTAAAACTTGATTGCTGGTCAATAAGTTTGACAAAATCACAACTTAATCAGGAAAACCGCATTACGAGCTTGTTTTGCAAGACTAAAGAGTTTGCTTACAAGTAAAGAAGTAAGTTTTAAAATAAATAATGTTTTATATTAATCAAATTTGCAAATAACTTATTTTAATAGTAAAGTAAGAATTATTAAAGAAAAAATGAATCATCCAAACATGTTTGGGGGAAAAAAAACTACTTTAAAAAGTAACTTTTACTATTTTTTTAGCTTAGTCAAACGTAACGTTGGAATGCTAAATCAGCCTTATTAACAATGAGAAATTTATTTATAAACAGAGGCATCATCAGATTAAATTAAAATTTTGATTATTTGTCAGAGTCAAGATATCATGGCTAGCCGTGCAAAGAATTTTAGAATTTGTATTTGGGGCTGGTGTCAATAGAGGATAAGGAATATTTAATATTAATGCTAACAGCTGATGTGCAGGTGTTCTGTATACATGAAAGATGAAAAGAGAAAGAACAACACCGATCTAAACTTGGCCCAAGTTCTGAGCCCCCCCAACAGGAAAAAAAAAAAAAAGAGCGTGGAAACCAAGAGAACTTTAAGAAACTATTTCTGAAACTTTGTCAAAGACTTGAATGACATGATTCAAATTTTCACATCTTTTCGTGGTATAACAGTGACCAATTGTGCAAGAGATAGCACCAAAATGCAAGCTGGATAGATATATAGTTTAAAACATATATCATGCATCTCAGCTAAAAATTGATATTACCGGTCAAATATTCACTTAAAAGACTCATAGTTCCAATACCAGATTTAATTTCAAGGAGGCTTGTTACCGCTACAATTCTAAAACACCTATCTAGACACTGAAGTCCATGTGAGATTCAACCATATACATGTATAAAGAAGTGTCAAGACAAATCAAAAGAATAACAAAATGATCGCAATAAACTATAAACCGTCTAGAAAATACATAATAAAACCACTTCACAAAAATAAGAGTCTAACTTGCAAACAAACATAAATAAAAATAATAAAATGCATCAATAAAGTACGAAATAGTAATTTCTCAAATTAAGTAATCACATAATAAAATTGCAATATACTTATATATCTACTTTAGAAGTAGAAACAACTAGAAATATCTAATATCAATACTAATAAACTGTTAAAGAGAATCATCGACACGATTGATCCTCTATCATCTTCATCTTCATTATCAGTTTCTTCTCATTCTTTATCCTCAACCTCACTTTTGATGCTGCCTTCTCCTCCCCCTTTCATGTAAAGGCAGAAAAAAAGGGGGGGAAAAAAGAAGCATAAAATGTTCCTATGCTGTATTTTTAGCCCAAAAGCTGGGATCAATAATAGGAAGCTGAAAAAAGGAAAGACAAATGAGCCAACACCTTAACCGTCCATAGGCTTAGCCTTGAACCGTAAGCCTCAATAAAAAAAGGCACAAGCATTGAAAATGGAAATTAAGGTGTAAGCTTGAAGGCATTGCCTCATGTGAGACCGTCTCAAGGCATGAGCCTCAAATAACTATTTTAAACAGGTATCATATATATGACAGAACTTAAGCCATTGAATTTGACTTGACAGGTTCAATATAGTCTATGTGAACGTTCGCCTATGGGTGCACACAAAATATGACACTGGCAAAATTTTCAAATTGATGGAATCCGTTCCGCATGGTGGATACCTCCAATATCTCAGTCGAGATACTCAATTTGTCATTCATCCACAAACTAATGAGGTTAATTTACAATATGTTGGAAAAAAGGCGGAAATGCAACTCATATCATATTTATATAATTATATCTATATGGAAAAATGTCAATGATATCGCTCCTCATATCCATCTCAAGACCCATGGAAGATTGACATACCGACTGATAAGCAAATAAAATAGAGGATATTCCAAACGATTCATACAAACATATAAGAAGCTCTTTAGTCTTATTACTTATGACGTATTATATAGTTTCAAATTAATGGTCCAAAGATCAGATCTAACAGAGATTTGTCTTCAAGTTTCATTACAATCGAAACTACAGATTGCAGAAATGGCGAGTCCTAATCAAGCCACAGATGCACACTATCAGATAATATTAACCATAAAATTATGGCCAAAAAATGACATTTTGAAGCAGCCAGTTTAAAGGAATCACGTGTTAAAGTCGGTAAAAGTATTGTTGTATTTGGAAAACCATACGTTGGATCCGCTGCCGGAATTTTCCGAACAAGAAGAGTTCCACCATGAGGTCCTACTGTAGGGGCCATCTCCTCTCCCTTGTTCCAATGCAAGAACGTCAGTTTTCCCTGGAATAGATTTTTCCATACAGTATCAAATACTTCGGTATCCGTGATTTGACCTCGTCTATAATTCTGGAATAATGTAAAAGATTGTGTCAGTCAGAGTGACGAAACTGGATCGAAACATCCAGCATCTTGCAGAAAAGAAAACATACAAAAATATTTTAAAGTAAATATAGTGTATAATCGAATTCAGAAAGAGGAGATCATCAACATCAAAATAAACACAAGAATCTGCAATTGAAGTCATGAATACATGTTATACAAGAGAAAACACAAATGTAATTCATACAAATGTTAACTTCATATTCTAAAAGAGAGATATTCTTTTATTTTGTGGTTCAAGTAATGAAAAAGAAAATCTTGACAGAAAAAAATTCCAAACTAGGATTAGCAGTCGTCGATTACAAATAAAAGTTTGAAAGAAGAAACTAAATCAATTAGGAAATTCCCCGACTATATTGCAAATCCACATAAGACAAACTACTGCCCTTCGATCAGATAGGAAGAGACTCTTTTTGGAAAAGGATGGTCTGCTCTACATCAAGGGGAATGATCCTTTCGTCCCAAAAGATCCGAAGTTATAACCCATAGAAAAGATAATGAAACACAGAAACAACGCCCTATCCTGCTTGCACACTGTGACGGACATCACAGAAGCAAGGGTGGGTCATTGGATGACAGAAGGTATATAGAAATTTATTCAAAAACAGTAATGATAGCTACTATCACCCCTTAGCATAGGGCAATATTGATAAATCTGATGTAATACACTATTGTACTAACACATGACATCAAGCTCTAAATGAAGCATTAACGTGCAAGACTAATAACTCATGCCTGATCAAAAGGTCGTCTCAATACGAAAAGACATCTTATTTGTCAAGAGTCCTTTCTCTTTTCCCTTTTTTTCCTGATTCTACTATTAAGGTTCTATGAATGGTTCAAACCTAAAATTGTTAAAAAGCCAAAACATCAAGGAAAAGAATGGTATCATCTGCTAAGATGAAGGACAAGTATACTATGTTCCTACACTATAAAATGCAACCTCAACAACTTCATCCCTATCTCTAACAAATCATCCTGTTAAACTAAATATCAACTGCCAATAATATAAAGAAGGAAGAAAGTAGCTCCTCCTATTTTCTGTTTCAAGTAGAAAGTGATTTAGACTCCTTGTAGGTTAGACTTTAAGCCAAGTAGGTTGACGAACACCTGAAAATATACTTCTTGCGATGGTATTTTTATCAAAAAGAGCTCCAGTTCACCTAATCGAGGACCTTCTAGAAATCATGCTTCAAGCTACGGCACCTCTCTTACTCTCTTTAGCATTCTTAAATAACATCTCAACAGAAATGTCCCATCAAACGACCCCCGTAAAGAAAAACATTCTAGGATCGAGTTCATTATATTATCCAGTGGCCATAACATTTTTTTAATCTTATATGTGCCTCATCACTAAATTGGTGGGACTTTGATCCTTAGCCTTCCAAGTGACTCTGGTAACAAGCATGTTTAATGCTAAAATGATGTATATAACATTACAATTCAATAAAAACTAAAGGAATCATTTATCACTGCATCATCACAAACTTGCAAGGCAATCATAGCACAACAGTCAGAGCCGAGAATCCTGTTTATCCATCATATTATCAAGCCAGAGATTATCACCGAGTGTGAAGGCCATTGGGCCCCTGACCATGACTTCATAGTATTACTATCATTCTTCTCAAAGTGCTATTTAATCCAGCTCAAACCCAACCTCTTTATTACTACAACTTCAACAGCCAAACACTCCGTAAAGCAACTTGCAAGTGCAGTCATTCACACATTTCATTCCATTTATCTCTGATAGGTCTTTTCACAAAATAAGTTCCTTAAAAATTATTACAGTGTCTTTCCTCGTCGTTAAAGCCTTACTGAGAGCCCAATATTATGTAACTTATCAAACTCATCAAGCTATAAATTATTTCTCAATTCTGTATCCCTGAGTACTCCTATTTAATGTCCTCCATATTTTTTAAGTTCTTAACGAAGACAAGTCAGCCTAAAATTTGAACCTATGTTACCGAGAATGAGGGCACTTAATTGAAACTTGAAAGAGTCGGAAGAGGAATTTAGTTTGCAATGAAATGTAACTACAGGATGAAATCGCCACCTAAAACCCATGTACTGAACAACAGCCAAAATATGAAAGTAATCCATGATATAAACAGGGAAAGAGCGAACTTCCTTCTCGGGCCTATCGTGAAAGGTCTTCTACTCGTACAGAAAAGGAAGACCCCTTTCTCGACCAATTGATTAGCCAGACCTCTTTCGTCACCAACCTGACCTAAGATCCCAAGGTTCCTGTTGATCCTTGAAAATCAGGCCATTCTAATTATCTGGGATTTGTTCACGTGGGAATCCTTTTATGATATCTACGAAAACTCTGAATCAGCAAAAAGTTGGTGTGGTTGAACTTGTGGAGAAGGTTGCAGGCATGCGGCCTTCCAATAAAGAAGGTCTTAAATCGGATCAGACAATAAAAATGATGCAAATGCATTGTAAAGGGATAATAGAATGCAAACAAAATATAAATAATCGAATACTCATGTTTCTTGGACCGAAAAACCATTGAAGAGCATCACCCGTTTTTGCATCTTAAGAAAAGATTTACACTTTTCTTCCCGTCTTTTTCTTCTTCTTTTCAAATTTTCTGGCCCAGAACACAAGGCATTACTTATTCGAGAATCCAAACAAATCTCTCAACAACCCAGTATCCTCAAATATCCCAAAAAAGCAAGTCTTTAATATTTTAAAAATACTTCAGAAAATCGAGATATGACACGAAGAACCCCTAAACACATATATGCATCATTTATTTGCTGGAATTTAGATTGGGTGGCTGACCTTCCAACTGAGGGAGACGGAGTAATCGATTTTGCTGGCAATGTAACGCAACCATGTTGTGTGGGAAACCATTGCAAAATCAATTCGAGAGAGTCGCAGTATCGCTGGAATTCGTAGAAATTCCTTCTGATTTTTTACTTCCTCTTAAACCCTTGACATTCCTTGATTTTTCTTTATTTTAGTTCTGGCTTTGCAGTAATTACATTTCTGTAATTTTTTACACGGGTCGGGTTCTTTCCTGGTGTATGTAACCACTGTCGGCTACGTGTATTGGACTCCAATCACTCGATTTGGAGCGAATTAAAAATCTATTTATCATTTTTAAAAATAAAATTCTTTAATCCTCTTATACATTTCAATTAGGCATTTACATAATAAAATATTTTACGCATAAATCTAAATATATACATAACTTTTTAATCATATATTCTTCAAAAAATTACTATCCAAAACATAATTTTTTCTCAATAATAGCCATCAAACAGGACTAAATTTTAATAATGTATTTTGTCGAATTTTAATTTAAATCAAAATCAATAATTAAATATCTATTTATCTTTTTTTAATATAAAATTCTTTAATTCTCGTACTCATTTTCAATTAGTCATTTACATAATAAAATATTTCACACATAAATCCAAATATTTACACAACTTTTTAATTATATATTATTCAAAAATTACTATTCAAAACATAATTTTTTTTCCTCAATAATAACCATCAAACAGCGATTAATTTTAATCATATATTTTTATGAATTTCATAATTTTACATTGCACATTCCACCAACTTCTATTAAAATTTATTTAAAAATGATTTCAGTCCACCACCAAAAAAGGGGTTAGATTGTTTTTGGAATAACGTTTCATTTATTCTATAAAAATAGTTCCTTTATTCGATATTTCGACCATGAAGATTTGTTCGGTATCATAATTATAATTATTGGCGACTCTACCTCTTTGTTTGATTGTGTATCTTTTAGTTTGGGTTCTATTATATTCTCTTTTTAATTTGAAGTCAAGTCAAATATTAATTTTAAACATACATTCTCGACTATTATTCACACGTTTCGTAAATACCATTAGTCATGTTTACAATAAACTCACTATAATGACCCCGAACATACATGTACTATCATCATATTATAGGAGACCAACGTTGTCGTTCTTATTTGCATCATGGTGGTGCCTGCTTGGTCAAGAATTGGTAGGTGGTAAAGATTAAATTTCTGTGCCTTTTATTTAACGGTAATTAGCGCAAAATATTCTAACATTTCATTGTTATTGTAGAAAACATTTCCACCTTCCATTTGTTTGGTATTTTTACCCTTATTTTCACCTTTCATTGAGCAAAATGATTCCCAAATAAATTATTAAAAGGACAATTAGTAAATAATGTCTATATCTTTTACCTCTATTGCGAAAAAATACATACATTTCATTTTATTTTTATTTTTTTCATTTTCACCCATAATTACACATTTGATTGTGCAAACCATCATTTACATTTATTCTCATCTAATTTCTCAATAAAGAACTGTGAAATAATGAATATAACCTCATATTTAAATGAAAAAATATATTTTTTAAATTTCTAATTCTTTAATAATTTATTTGGGACTCGTTTGTACTTCTTAATTTTTTTTATTTTTTAAAAATTTTAAATAAATTTAATTGGGGCTCGTTTGCACTTTTTATTAAAAAAAGTAAATTTTTTTAATAATTTATTAAGGACTCGTTTGCACTTTTTTAAAAAAATTGGAATTGTGGTTGCAATTAATTATTTAACTTTTTCATTTAAATATGAGTGTATATTCGTCATTTCTCTATTTTTTTTATTGAAGAATTGGATTAAATGGATGAAAATGATGGTTTGCGTTATCAAATGTTTAATTAAGAAAGAAAATGCAAAATAAAATAAAATGTATGGATTTTTTTGCAATAATAGTGAAAGGTATGGACATTATGTGCTAATTACTCTTTTAATAATTTATTTGAGACTCATTTGCGCATTTGAAAAAAGTTGGGACTATATTTGCAATTAGTTTTTTCTTTTTCTTTTTTTTTTATTTAAAGGAAAATGACATTTTCATCATTTCACAATTTTTAATTAAGAAAATGGAAATGACCCTTTTGCGCGATGAAATGTGAAAATAATGATGAAAATGTCAAAAAATGAAAGGTAATGAAGTTTTCCATAATAACAGTGAAATGTGGAGACTTTATGTGTTAATTACCCTTTATTTAATATAATTTTAATCATTTAAAGTGTGACACATTTATAATTTTTGAAAAGATTCAGGACTATAGCTATACTTATTTCCTATTTCTGTCTTTTCATTTTGTTTATTTTAACAAGGCGACTTAATTCATCATTTTACGAGATTTAAGGAGTGAATGGAAGGCAAGGACGTCCTGCATAAGGAAACGTTGATTCGAGGGTTCAAATATCAAAATTAAAATGATAAGGACAACTTGAACATACAACACGAACGATAAGAGGTTTTGCACCAATTACCTATTAATACTCTTCACGATTGTAATTAAGCCCACGATTGATCCCCATTTTTTTTTAAATGCATTTTTTTTTCATTTTTAACCTTACATTATCAATTAATCTACTATTCCAAACTGCATTCTACACACAGTGAGACTCAAACAGATCCTAAATTTGATTGACGAAGAGTTCAATAATACGAACCTAGGGCTTGATTGGGAGTCTTTTGAGTACCCACTATAAGTGTTTTTTAAAATATCGATTTTGAGCATTTATAAGTAGATCGATTTTGAGTTATTTTAGTAACTATTTTTAAAATAATACAATCCATAATTGAGAGTTTATTATCCACCAATTTGAAAGTTTTTTAAAAGTTGAGAAAGCACGTTTCTATGCACTGCTATTAAATGTTTAAAAAAGATAAATTCTACCAATCAAATTTATTAAAATAAATATATTAATAACCTATCGTTCAGCCACAAAGTCCCCATAATATAAATCATTATGTTTCAAACACCGAATTGGATTGTCGTACAAATCAATATATCTATCGTTGATTCAAAGATTTAGGATATCATGGGAATAAGTGTTTATGACAACATTCTTGAAATTAAAAGAATAATGATTTTTTGCTTCAAACAAATAACATAAAATCATATTAAATATAGATTGAGCTTTTAACGAGAAATTGAGATTGCTCTCAACTAAATGACATGTTAGAAATGAAGAATAGAATTAATGGGGGGGCAATATTCAACTGGTATCACCTTAAACGATCAACACAATATTGGCAGACTTGTTACTTGTTGTTAAGAGTAAATGACAGAGAAATACAACACTAGAAACAAGTTAATTATCCACATAAATTAATTGATCTTTTGTTATATTTGGCATTTATTTATTAGTCAGTTTTGAAGTGTCAAAATCAATCAATATATTTGTTACAAAATGTAACCATAACACATAATCTCAATATAGCATTGTTTGAGGATTTTTGCTTCTTACTTCAATAATTCAATATAAGAGAAGTGTATAAAGCGAATATTAAGTTAAAAAGTGTACAAAACTCTGTTAGTAGATATGACTAGGACTACATATGTTATGCTTTTCATTTATCGAAGAAAGAAGATAAATATTCTTTTACGAGTGTGATTCACTTCAAGTAAATAAGTCGAGAGGAGGAGAGATACAAGCTAAAATTATATGTGATTATTTGTAAAATTTCTTGTTTTAACATAATAACTATAAGTTGACCTTAACAATAAATAATAATAATAAAAAAAAAATTAGGCTCAGTTTATTTGGTTTTGGGTTTTTATAGGTTCATTATTTTATAATAAATATTAAAATTCGTGCTATGTCCACAAAAAGGTTCCATGGTCTAGTGGTTAGGACATTGGACTCTGAATCCAGTAACCCGAGTTCAAATCTCGGTGGAACCTTTCCTTTTTTCCATTTAAAAATTTCCACCCCAATTTTGTCTGCGTACATTCTGGTACCTACCTTTCTTCTTCTTTTTGTTTCTTCTACTACTTTTTCCCTCAACAAAATATGTAGACATTAAGTAGTAAATACAGAACATTAATTTGAGATATGATATGTGTACATTATGGGCGTGTTCGGTAGGGATTAAAATCAGATTAAAATTGAAGAACTAGTCGTTATTGTTGACTTTTATGAGATGAGGAGAATCCACAACGATCATATTTTCAATTTTAATTGGCTTTTAATCTGTACCGAACATGGCCTATAAAAAAAAGGATGAGCCGTATCCTTGACGGCTCCCACCTGCCCTGTCCTAGACCTTGATGAATGAGGTAAATCGCAGGTTATGCTTCCAATGGTACATGGTAGAATGTTGCTTGTATACGTACACTTACCCAAGGGTCTAAATCCATATTTCAGGATTCGAACCCTTGAAGCGGCAGTTTCAAGCAAAGTTGAAGTTTTTCCACCTCCCTCTTTTACCACTTGGAGATGTGCCCTNTTAATTGGCTTTTAATCTGTACCGAACATGGCCTATAAAAAAAAGGATGAGCCGTATCCTTGACGGCTCCCACCTGCCCTGTCCTAGACCTTGATGAATGAGGTAAATCGCAGGTTATGCTTCCAATGGTACATGGTAGAATGTTGCTTGTATACGTACACTTACCCAAGGGTCTAAATCCATATTTCAGGATTCGAACCCTTGAAGCGGCAGTTTCAAGCAAAGTTGAAGTTTTTCCACCTCCCTCTTTTACCACTTGGAGATGTGCCCTGTGGCAGCTATGTGTACATGAATCGATTAAATCTTTTTGTAGAATTAATCTACAAATAAAGAAAGCAATGATACACTCTGATTATTTTTCAGATGTTGAAATAAAGCAAATAGGTTGAGATTAATGATAGGGTAATTAGCACATAACGTTCTCACATTTTACTATTGTGAAAAATATCATCACATTTTTTTAGTCACCCTTATTTCCATTTTTATTGCGCAAAACGTCATTTTCATTTATTTTCTCAATTAAAATTTATGAAATGACTAATATGCACTTTCCTTTAAATAACTGATTTGTAAATTCGTTAATTTGTAAGGTTTTGATTGAATAAATGAATAGTAAGGATGTTTTACACAAATTAATGTCAATTTGAGTGTGCAAATATTAAAATTAAAATGATACGAAGAACTTGCCCAATCAAAACAAATGGTAGGACTTATTGCACCAGTTATCTATATTAATTTTCTTCAAGATTAAAATGCACCGTTTGAGCCACATTATTATAGAATAAGAATGAAAAATATAGTCGTTATTATGTCCACGCAAGAGATAGAAATTCAAAATTGATAACTTGATGTGATGGATAACGATCATATTTTTTATTTTTATGGATGAAAAATGAGAAACAAACAGGGGCTTAATTATTTTTTAATGAAATAATATTAAATCTAAATTTCTTTCTTTTTTTTAACAATATATTCTTAAAAAAAATTATTATTTTAAAATATATTTATTTTCAAAATTTAATTTTAATGGAGCCAAACAGGCTAAATTTGATCAATGAAGGGTTTAATTATTAATTGCAGACTTAGGCACCGCCTTCAAGATTGAAAAGACAGTAATATCTCCATTTGGCCCTGTTCTGCTCGACAGACACCCAGCCACGCGTATCTCAGTGACTCAATCCAAGAGACCTGATATTTTTAAACGATCAAAAGAAGAAATGAATCCCGACTGAACTGATTTTTTCTCATCTGAATTCCATTTTGCAAAATCTGATTCCAAATTCAAGAAATGGAAAAACTTGATTTGTCTAAGCTGAAACTGGCATCTTCTTCATTGGGGGAGAGGATAAAGACGAGCGGCGCACAGATGGGCCGGACGATCAGCATGAAAATGAAGGAAATTCTCCAGAGTCCGACACCGGAATCCAAAATAGTCGATGAGGCCACGGCGGAGACCATGGAGGAGCCCAACTGGACCTTGAACCTCCGCATTTGCGCCATGATCAATAAGGAGGAATTAAATGGGACGGAAATCGTTAAGGCTATTAAGAAGAAATTGGTGGCCGGAAAAAATCCGGTGAGTCAGATGTTGAGTTTGGACTTGTTGGAGACTTGCACGTCGAATTGTGAAAAGGTGTTCTCCGAGGTGGCATCGGAGAAGGTGCTGGATGATATGGTGAGGTTGATTGATGATCAGAAGACGGAGCAGGGGAACAGGGTTAGGGCGATGCAGCTGATCCGGTCCTGGGGCGAGTCTGAGGATCTCATGTACTTGCCCGCGTTTCATCAGACTTATTTGGTCAGTGGCACTCTCCCTTCTTTGATTGTATACCTCACCCTCATGGTTGCACTGAAGTAGGAGTAAAGATTTGTCTGTGAGTAAAATTTATGCACTTGTATCTATATCTTCAACATTGATTTTCATGATTGGGCTACGGCATTGACAGTGAGATCTGAACTGGTTGCTTCAATATACCAATAAACCAAGCGATCTAAAGATTTTATTAGATAGGGGAGAAATTTATTCATTTGTAATCATATTAGGAAATGAAATATCGAACGATGAAGTTTGCAACTTTGTGCTTGTGTAATATTTGAAGGAGTTATTTGGTTAATGATTAACCAAGCAATAAGAACTCGAACTTATGAATATACGCTGTTCATGTCTCTTGTTAGACTTGTACATTCACTGAACCTGCATTCATATGGATTACTATTTTTGGTATTATTATCAAGGACTAACTTCTTTTAATTTCTGATAGTTGGGAAGATCACTGTATGAGTGAACTATGCTCACAGACTGGTTGACCTTATATTTTCATATCTATTACCATGGAGCCTTCTTGTGCTGATAAATTACGCAAAGGACTTCCACACAATGACCATTAGCCGGGGAGATAGTTTGTTCATCACCTAAAACAATTAATTTTTGTCATGAAAATAAGTAAGCTTCTTTATAGTTCACTGGACAATGGGAGCGTGTGGTAACTGGCAAGTACACCATAGTTTCCGTCTCAAGTCTGTTCTGTGCAACCTTTAGAATTCTAAAGATCTTATTTTTACTGTTGTTTATGGATTGCATATTCAAGTGATGATTGCCTACCAGAAAGGATTAAAATTCAAAGGTCTAATATATTTCAATATAATACCATAATGTGATGTGAGTTTATGATAACAGCTTCCTGTGTAGCTAAGTGTCTTTTCTTTCTACGTTGTTCAAAATTTCCTAAAGTTATGTTTATATTGTATGACTTTGGTATTTCATGGTAGTTTCTTGTTTTAATGATATGTGTGTCATCATTCCAACTTCTTTCACTTGATCAACTATTTTGGTTTACGATTTTAAGATAGAAGCTTAACGTGGAACATGATGGATATGCTAACTTCTAGATTTGCATGTTTCCATGCTGCATGTATTTAGAGAACGGCCTTTTTTACTTCCCTTATGGACAGACTAATTTCTGACCGCGCATAATTCCGTGCTTCATGTATTTAGATATTAGCGACATAAGTTTTTCTTCCAGCAATTTAATTGGTCGAAATTTGGCAGAACTTGAAAACAAGAGGGAGCCCTCCAGTAACACAAGATGGAAATGCATCCCCCACACAATACAGCCTGGAGTCATATCTTGATCAATGGCCCCGGTCGCCTCCTGGAAATTATCCTGTTCCCCACACTGGTTTGCAAAATGTTGCAGATGCCACATTCATTAGTTGTGGCATCCAATCTGTTGAAGAGAAGAAAGAGTTTCTTGAAATAACTCGAAATAGTCTCGACATTTTTTCCAGCATATTGAGTTCTGAAGTTGAATCCAAACCTCTCAAGGTCACTAAATTCTCCTTTGTGTTCAGAAAATAAATGAATTACTGTTCCGATCCTTGCTACTGTTGCTGCCACTGTTATTACAGTTATTTTTATCGGTTAGTTAGTATAGATGACCTAGCTGGTCTAATATAATATTTTCTGCAATTTTCCATGCCATGTTTCCAGTATCCGTGAGGGCGATCAATGCATACGAAAAACATCATGAATAAGTTCTCTTTACTTGTCAATTAAATCATTGTAATTCTTGTCACTTACATTTTTAAGTTTTCTCCGAGTCTTTTCTGGCAATTGCATGGTCTAGGCTTTTCCATCTCGAACCAACACTTGCTACTCATCGATATTGGAGTAGTCTTGTTCTGTAAGTGGCCAACTATCGAATTATCCCTTTTCTTTCCTTCTCTTTGTGTTTTAGGCCTTACTATCCTGATGCAAAACTTGCTTACTCTTGTTTTATGTTGACACCACATTTAGGCTGCTTTTACTTTCTTAGCTTCCGGCCTTTTTAAATTTGTATTTCTGGGTTTCAAGTCCTGTATTCGTTTCTTAAGAATTGGCCTCAGGACACCTCCTCAACACCAACCGGAAAAATGGGAAAAGCAAAAGAGAAGTCTCTCTGATACACCTGATATGCATGTATTACGTGTGAAATACCTAATGCAAATTTTTTCAAATATTGTGAAAATTCCAGATTGTTGGTGTTAAAAACTATTTGATTGTTTATTTTACTTTTCTTGAATGTGCTGCCATTTCACTTGACGTCCGTTCAATCTTGACCTTTCCAGCACTTAGCTTATCTACAAATAAACTCAAATAGATTTCAATACTAAGAATATCTTGTTTGGGGGGGTTTTTGCAGGATGATCTGACTGTGAGCATGTTGGAGAAATGCAGACAATCATTGCCTGTTCTTCAGGTAATTATCGAAAGCACGTCTGACGATGATCTGATGCTTTTTGAGGCTCTAAACTTCAACGACGAGCTTCAAAAAGTCATTTCCAAATATGAAGAAATGGTAGCTTCCTTAGAATCAGAACGGCCTAACTCTGATGCCAATGCAAGAGAAGAACTGCCTAATCATTCCGATGCAAAAGAACTGCCTAATTACTCTGATGTCAAAGGAGCAACTTTAGCACTGCAGAATGAAAGTCAACATGAAACCGATAGCCTGAATTCATCGAAAATAGGGCTCGCTGGATCCCAGAGTGGGACGAATAATAAGAGCGATCGAGCACAAGCAGCAATTCCAGAGTGAGACGAGTGCTCGAGCGCCAGAGTGCTAATTAAAGCAGCAAAGAGTGAGGACTTACGTTTGGTCGTAAGATCGAGTTGTGTGTTTAGCCTGTTACTGTGTCTATAAACTTATTGTGTTCTTCTTTTGCAAGTTTTCGCTCTGATTAGTTAACTAGGTTGTAGTTACTTTTTAATGCACGAGGGACACAGATGATTGTACGTATTATTTTCCTAGTAGTATTTGCATTGGCATGTTAAGTAGGGCTTGGGCTTGGCATTTTGCCGCAAAATCGGCTCAATATTTAAAGTGAAGCAAGAAGCAGAAAGAACAGTCTGGATATTTAAAAAGAGAGTGCACGATGCGAGTGGATATTTGACATGAGAACTCAATGAGGTCCATCTCTTCCTTTTCAGAGCGGAAGTCAAAATCAGAAGTGTGAAAGGGATATTCAAGAACGGAAGAGAAGATTTCAGCTGCTACGAAAAATATTAGCAAGCACAATCGTCAAATCAAAACAAAGGTGAGCTCTAAGTGTTACGTTCCTTAAGAAAATGATGTTTCTGAACTTCGAGATATCATGAGCTAATGATCTTTCACTAACAGCTTTCCAGTTCCAAGTTAAATGTTTACCAAGAGAAGAATAATTGCAGTTAAATATAACATATTTTTTTTCGGATTTTGCAGGAAGCCTTGGTTGAGCAGCTGAATTTGCGGAAGCAAGAGATATTGGAAATGTAACGACCCAAATTTTATATATTCAAGTGGCTACTAAAAAAAAATTGCTTAATAATTTAACTATTAAGAAATTTGTGTATGAATCGTTCTAATTAATCATAGGATCCAATTGTTATGCATAGTTAAATAGGTCAACATCACCATATAAAATTTTTGTGCAAGTGATTTGATCCAGTAATACATACCATCAATATTTTATTATTAACTTGGAACACTTAGCGCGTAAGAAATTGTGGAAATTACACAAAACCCTACTTTTCAAGATCCATATTTAAAAATCAGATTTCAAATTTTACTTTTCAAAAATCAGATACTTTCACTTTTACTTTTCAAAAATTAGATATTTTATTTTTAATTATTAAATATTAATTCTACAATTTTCCATCCTCATCCCCTACCCAATCCAACCACCCATCCAAAATCCTAATTCTCTCTCTCTCGCTCCCCCTCCCCCCCCATTCTCTCTTCACCACCATCTCTTTACTCTCAAATCAAAACCGCCGTCGCCACTATCGCCACTGCAGCAACCGACTTGATATAAGCATCGCTGTTGCGATGGCAAGTTGCAGTGCAGCGGATCTGCTCTGAGTGATGGTGGTACTATAGCCGCAGTTGTAGAGTGGTTTCGCCCCTGCCAATGCTACAATCGGTAGTGATGGTGGTGCTATAGGTGGTGGATTTGGCAACAACGGTGTGGCGGTTGGTCGCGGTGATGGTGGTAGTACAGGTGGCGGATCTCGTGGTGCGTTCAGGTGTTGGTACCGCGTGGTTTTTTGTTAATTGGTTTGTGAATGTATGTGGGGGTGGAAATGGAGTTATGGTGGTGGTTGAAAATTGTGGTGGTGATGTCAGTGTGGTGGAGGTGGCGACGGCGGTTGTGACGTGATGGCAGGTGTGGGGGCGATT
>CAIGRK010278516.1:0-14216 GCA_903798315.1 Fraxinus greggii | reverse complement strand
AACTTTTGTGGAGAGAGAAGAAAAATAAGAAAAGTCGACAAAATTTAAATTTCTGTATAGCTTCTGTCAAGTGTTGTCTGTACGAGTAACTTTTTCGTATTTCTTTTGACTTCCAAATGCCAGCTCAGCCATTTCAAATTTCTGTATATTTCTGTCAAATGTTTCCTATACCCAGAGCCTCCTATTTTTCTTTGGTGCTGATGTCCGTGCATCTAATGCATGTGTCCAAATGTTTAGTAACGTACGGATGAAGATTAAAGGAATTGTGATATATTGATTCTTGGGACTCGCTAAATTTGAAGGTTCATTTATGATATGAGCTCCTTGCGTGTTGCATGGAATCATTAGGTTCGGAAGTGAGGCTTTTGAACTCGAGAGCAGTCCGAGGCCGAAAAGCTCTTCGTTACAAATAAAAAATCAAAAATAAAACCAAATTTGAGTTCCATTGGCTTAAATTCAGTGTTACATTGGTTACCAATATGATTTTATTTTACCAGGACCACGCAACTTCGTACTTAGTGTCATATTGACTACCAAATTTGATTTTGTTTCACTATAACCACTCAACTTCATATTTAGTGCATTGGTCATTCTATTTGATTGTGTTAAATAAAGTTTTTGGGTGGTTTGACTGAAACTAAGACCCTGTTTGAATCATATTAAAATTTTCATTCTTATTTTTATACTCATTTTCAATAACACATTTTCAATAAAATAATATTTTTGATCATATCAATAACTTTTCCTTCTTTTTCAACCACACATTCTCTATTAATTTACTAATTTAAAATATATTCTTTTAAAATAATATGGTTTAAACACACCATAAGTATGATGTTGCCTGGTCATATGTTGAAAGAAAATCAAATTGGGTGGTCATCATGAAATAAAATCAAATTAAGTGATCATTGTAACACTAAGTGTGAAATTGAGTGGTGATAGGTGAATTTAATCGAGTTCGTTTTAAATTTATTTCGCAAAACCGACCGCGAGCCCGGATCTTCGCGTTCCTGTTTCAGACAATTTTTCTTCTGCGCAGAAGCCAAAAGTCACTGTTCTCTCCCCATTTTTCTCCTTTTCTTATCTTTTTCCACTTTTTTATTACTTCAATTTACACCTTCCTCTCTCTTGTTTTCTTCTCTCTCTCTAAAACCATGAAAAAATAAACTAGTGTCCCCTCTATAGTTTTACGCCGAATGGCAGATGAAACCGTCTCTTACTCCCATTATATTCCTCCACCTGCCCCCTCTATTAATCTTTCCTCTCTCTCTCTCTCTCTCGATATATATATGCTCTTTCTCTCTCTTCTGTTACTTACAAACAAGCTTAAAGCTTTTACTTGCGTCTACTGCTAGCTGTTCTTGAGTAATTTTCTTGCTTCTTCTGCTTTGCATGTGCTTCTCTTCTACTTTTTTCTATCATAAAACTTCAATATGCATTTACCCTTTTGGAGCTTTAACTGATACGGAATCACATTCATGTATTAATGGATTCTTGACAATGAGGTACAATGATTACTCATCTTAGGGTTTGATTTTGCAGTTCTAATTTGTAGGGTAAAATTAATTTATTTTTGTGTGATTTTTTAGGGGTATCTCTGATAAAGATTTTTGAAGAAATCCGAGATATAAATCTTTAGAATTTCTGAGAAGAAAAGAAACAAAAGAATGGCACCAGAAAACAACTGGCTTTCATTTTCTCTATCTCCAATGGAAATGCTCAACTCTTCCACGCAGGCTCCCCTTCAGTCCACTATGGAACTTGCACCATGTGAAGCCTCATTTGCTTCTGGTTCTCACCACCTCTACTCCTTCGCCGATAACGTCTATTCCAACGGTAATTAAACACACAGAGATATACATATACAATTCTTGTATCTATCTATTTTATCAGACTTTTTTGTAGCTTATCCAACGCTTTAATATCGTATTAAAATTTTGCACTTAAACTCCACCGGTTCTGTCTGGTGCTGAGTGAAATAGGTTTGTAAAGCCAAAGGTGGGAAAAGGACAAAAAAATTCGAACTTGTTTCTGGCATTTCCGTTACTGAGAACTCATGTACATTTACTCATCCCAGTTGTATTTTTACTGGACTCGACTATTATTCAGTTAATTTTTGGCGTTTCCATTCAATGCTACAGCTTCTTTATTATTTCTTTCTTCTCGTATTTATTTCATTGACAGCCCTGATAATTAATTATCATTTGGTGACCCTTATTTCCTTGCTTTAGGGTGGTATAACCAGAAATCTCAAGCCATGTACTCAGAAGCTGAAAGCCAACAGGTCAAGGAAGACAACTCCTTCAATTTCACCAGTTACATGAACCCATATATGCACCAAAACATGCAGCCACCGCCTAAACTTGAGGATTTTTTGGGTGGCGACTCGACGGAGATTCAAGATTCGTCCCTGACTCACATATACGACCACCACCAGACAGGTGGCGGCGACCCCTACTTCAGTAACAATGAGCAGCAAGATCTCAAGACTATTACTGGTTTTCAGTCCTTTCCTGCGAACTCGGGATCGGAGGTTGATGATACGGCTTTCGCGGGTCATACTCAGTCCCCGGTTGAGTCAGGGAGCGAGTTGGTGACTTACTCACAGTGCCCCATTACTGCTGCTGCTGCAAATACTACTAATGCTTTATCCTTGGGTGTTAATAACAATGCACAATGCTCTGAGAATAAGAACAAAGCCATTGTTTGTGTTGACTCGGAGAGTTGCAAGAGAGTTACTGATAATTTTGGTCAGAGAACTTCCATTTACAGAGGCGTCACGAGGTATCATTTTTATTTTTACACTTTTCCCACACTGTTGAAGAAATATATTTCATTGATTATTTTTGATTGATACAGACACAGGTGGACAGGAAGATATGAAGCGCATCTATGGGATAACAGCTGTAGAAGAGAGGGCCAAGCAAGAAAAGGACGTCAAGGTACGAATTACATTTTCTAAATTCTGAGGAGTTGTACTCTTTTGGGAAGAGTAAATAAATATCATTTTTCAAAAGGGGCTTGTAAATGATTTGCATAAGCATCCATTAATGGGACATAAATGGACATGGAGTCACAGGTGACTGAGACTCCGGTGGCAAAGGACACTGATGAAGAGCTTTTCTTGGCTCAATCAGACTTTTATGATGACTGATTGATTGTACTTTATATTTCCTGCTAAATTTCATTCAATCTTTCATTAAATTGATCAATTGGGCCGCCATTTTGTTCAAGTTTGGTGTTGGGGTGGGAGTGGGTGGCCTAGGGTAGGGGTGTTTTCTCACATTAATCTTTATTATTCTTTGGGTTTTTATCCCCAGGTTCATAGATGGATATAATAGATAATACCTTAGCTAGTCTGAATACTAATGCCTGAAAACTCTGAATTATATCAGTTTGCTTTCAACTTTTGCCTCTTTCTTTACTGCACATAGGACTCAATGGGTTTGACCAAGCCTCACTTTCTCACCTTATTTTGTGGGTTCACACTCTTTTCTCATTTTTATAATATAATTGCATTGCATGTTCAACATGCTTTAGGACTACATATTTGCCTAAAAGAGCCTACCTAATCTTGCTTATCCATTTCTTGACTCACTAATCTAGTGTTCTTACAATAGTAATGACCAGATTATGCTACTATTTCAGAAAAAAAAGTAAATTTACTGGTGAACTTTTGTTAATTAATTCATTCTGAGTTGATAATTGCACTGCTAATTAGCACACTGAAGTGGAAAAAGCTCATAGCTTTGCTTCAAGTAATACACTACGTTCTTTAAGCTTCTGGGCAGCAACAAATGGACACTGATGTTTGTGTAAATTCTCATTTAGAGAACCAGAAAATTAAGCATTTACAATGTAAGCATCTTGATCGTTTTGATTGCGGCTACTCACCGGCTGAACCATTTACAAGGATAATGTGGAAAAATTGGGAAGACATAGGTCATACAGTACCAGCTGGAAAGGGATTGCATCTACAAGTAAATATCCCGATGATCTACAAGAAAATATCGGGATCGTTTTTTTCTCAACCCAAATAGATTCAGGCTCCATCTTGATCTTATGTCATAGTTGTGGAATAAAAGAAATCTTGCATGCACTTAAATTCCTTGAATCTTCTTTTTCTGAATTTTTCAATAGTTCTATTTTGAGTATGGACTTTACATGATTTTATTCTGAAGTCTGTCTTTTTTTTTTCCGTTTTTTTTTGCATGGTATTATGGATTGTATTTCTTGGATGTTGCTCAAAATGTGAAACTTCTGCAGTGTACTTGGGTAAGTAATTTACGAGTTAGAATCAATACTCCTTTGCAATCATATTTGTTGTGATTTATTTTTGTGCTGTCGATACTTATGATGGGATCTACGGGACATATAGGTGGGTATGACAATGAAGACAAGGCAGCAAGAGCTTATGATTTAGCAGCTCTGAAATATTGGGGTGACACTGCCACCACCAACTTCCCGGTAAACTTTTTTACTGTTTATGCTAATGAATTTGGGTATATTTGACTTGTGCCTGGAGATTAAAGCTTTTTTTCCCCTCCCTTACAACGCTATCTGTATAGTCTTGTCAAGCTCACATTACCATACATATTGTTTGTAATTTGTCTATTCCTAACCGGCGAATTTCTCCTTTCAGATCGCCAATTACACCAAAGAGTTGGAGGAGATGAAGCACGTAACTAAACAAGAGTTCATTGCCTCGCTAAGAAGGTTTGCATACTCTGTCCCTTGTTAATTTTGCTGACCAACTGCCAGAAATATCGTGGAGTAGCTGAACTTATTTTGATTAGTCATTACGTCTCTTTCTCATTGAACTGAACTGAATATCGATGATATTTTCAGGAAAAGTAGCGGTTTCTCAAGGGGAGCATCAATTTACAGGGGTGTTACGAGGTCTGAAACCAATTTTTTATATTATCTTTGTCATAGATCTTAGAAGGCAAATTTTATAGTTTTAACAAGAACTATCAAAGATTCATCTGTCCTCACGAATTAATAGCTCAATTTTAGCAGGCATCATCAGCAAGGTCGATGGCAAGCAAGGATTGGTCGTGTTGCTGGGAATAAAGATCTCTATCTTGGAACATTTGGTATAAAAGCGGTCCCTTTAGTTCGAAATTTCAAGTTGAAACCTTATTCTTTGCTCTTTGGAAGAGTAGCATTCGTGCATGGTCCATATTTACTGATGTTATTTCATTTTAATGGCAGCTACTGAGGAGGAAGCAGCAGAGGCATATGATATAGCTGCAATAAAATTTAGGGGAGCGAACGCAGTGACCAATTTCGAGATGAGTCGTTATGATGTCGATGCCATTGCCAAAAGTCCCCTTCCTGTTGGCGGGGCAGCCAAGCGCTTGAAACTCTCACTCGAAGCCAAAGAGAAACCTCTTACTAACACGAAACTGCAAATACAGTCGAGCAGCAACCGCATCAACTTTGCGTCCCTTCAGCAGCCAGTGTCTACCATTCCATGTGGAATATCATTTGATGCCAACTTCTTCCACCACCTCCATCCCACCAATGCAGTTGCCTCCGCTGTTTCTGGTGCTGCCCCGACCATGGTAACTCCAATGCCATTGATGCCGTCACCAGCCGATTTTTTCATATGGCCCCACCAATCCTATTAACATGTCATTTACGGCAATTTCTTTTAAGCTGACCTTCATCTAACCCACAAAGCTTTAGGATTGGTTAATCAAGCAGTGTTTGCACACACACATGAAAGGTACTCCTATCGAAATGAAGGAAAAAGGTTTTTGGTTTACTATGTGGAAGCTGGGATGCTGTAAATGCTGTAAGTACACTTAGCTTCTCTTTTAATAGCTTTGCTTAGATGTATGCTGAAGTATACAAGTTAACTCTTATGGGTTATGGAAAAATTTTCAAATGGTTTCCATTTCGCAGAGTTGATCATGTGCTGCATTCAATCAATTTTGCTAAGTTTTGGCTAATTATATGAAAAATCATGCAAATGGCTTTAATTTGTGTGTGGCTTCTGCTACTGCGATGCTATGACGAGTTTTTTAACGTTGTTTTATCCTGTCCAGTCGAGTGTATGGCACATTCTTTTAAGTCTAGTCGAGTGGAGTCGAGTGTATGGAACGTGCTTTGAATGAATAGACTTTGAACTAAACGAGAAAAAAATGAGATCAAACTAAACAAAATTAGGTTTTACGTTCACAATAACATTACTGCAACTACCCCTCTACAAGCCATATGCAAAAAGTTCAAAAACAAGAATTTAAGCTGTAATTTAGAAGCCCATTCGGCCCAAACCATCATGGGCTTCTTTCAATTGGGGATCAACACTCAAGGCCTCCTGGAAAGCCTTTTTAGCGTCTTCTCTCGAGCCCTTCATTTCATAACACTGGCCCAACAAGCAAAAGGCCTTAGCATTATCGCCACTCAGCCTCACCGCTTCCACCAGGTCATCAATTGCCGAGTCAACTCGCCTCTTCCGATTCAAACCCACCTGCAACTGGGCCCTCTTAAACAACGCATCCCCTCTCTCTCTGTCCGCCAACATCTTCACTGCCGGTGGCGACAGCGCTGAGTCCAACGATTTGAGGGCCGAGTTCTTGTGGCCCATAAGATCCAGTGCCATGGCCTTGAGAATGTGCGCTGCAGGATCTTTCGGCTCCAGGGCCAAGGCCTTGTCCGCCTCGTTGGCGGCGGATTTAGCGAGGTTGAAGGCGGTGGATTTGTTTTTAGAGGATCGGGCTCGTGATAGGAATTGAGCTCCCTGAATAAAGTGGCGATGGATTTGGGCGTTAGGCCGGGCCTTGGACCGGAGCTTGGTTAGTGCCCCTTTGGGGAGGCAGTGCAGGGCGTAGAAGATGCCCAGGGTGAAAAGAATAATGCCCAGTTGGAGCAAGACATCTGTCCCCATTTTTCGGAGAAAAGAATTTCAGGGTTTCACAAATGTGACGCGCAACTTTTGAAGGAGTTTATGAGTAAGATCTATTATATGGCCGTCGAACGGTTTGTTTTCAATCATTCTTGTTGTCGATCTTCTTTTTTTTATTATTGTAATATTTAGCAATAACGAATAAAATAATACTAACATGACAACGTTGGTATTAAATGATAATTTCAAGAGACAAGTCGAGTGTTTGTTTATGATTAGGTTGTCTGTTCTTGTGGTCGACAACTCTTTTTGATTGCTGTAATACCCAGTAATAATGGAGTTTTCCACATTTTAATTCACACAGTGATTTAGACTATATTCTTTCCAGAGTCCGATCAAAAATATCCTAAGCAACAGATGGAAAGAAAACATGGTAAAAGACGGATCTGCTGCTGGTTTCATCTTTAAAAACGCACACAGCAGAAAGCAGACTACATCAAAGCTTCCTTATATACACACTGCAGATACGTAAACCAATTCCGAGCAACCTCAAGACGTTATTCGAGAAAGATCACTCCATCACTAGTTCCATATGACGATTTAGGTCCTTCAGATAAGTTGTAGAAGTATAATCGTCCAAGTCACACGCATCTACCATCAACGCTCTCCCTCCCATGGATTTTTGTTTCATGTCTACTGGTTCATTCTCACCTCGCAATATCTGAACAACCTGAGAAACAGGGGCATTTTCCCGATGTTTAAAGTTTCTTGGCTTCTAATAGATGGAAATGAAATATGAGACAGAGATAAAGAAGATTTACCTTCTTCATATTAGGACGCATATCGGGCAAGTGATGAAGGCATGCTGAAGCTGTAAATATAGCACGATTCATTTCTGTAACATCGTAATTGTTTCCTAATTTAGGATCCGCCAATTCTTTGACGTTGTTCTTCTCCAGAAGTGGTTTTGCCTAACGATTGCAAAACTTTTAGAGGCATGTCTAGTACGTAGTACTTGACAAAATTGGCAGACCATTAACTAATGTTGTCATTTACAAAGAGGCAATCGAATTAGAATTCAATCTTAGGATAAACTCAACAGACTAATCTGCATTAACAAGTTCAGAATAAACAGGGGGAATGGATACTGTAAGAAGAAGAGAAGATGAAATCATACCCACATCACGAGGCTTTGTCTACAAGAATCAACTGCACGACGACCAGTTATGAGCTCCAATAGCAAAACTCCGAAGGCAAATACATCAGTCTTCTCGTGAACTATTCCATGCATGAAATACTCCGGAGCCATATATCTGACACAAATTAACATACAAAGTGAAAATTATTCGCATCATAACTGTAAAATGAACAAATGCAGTAGGCAAATGAAGTTGCTCTGCTGTACCCAAAAGTGCCTTCAATGGGAGAAACAAGATGATGAGGCCATTTTTCTGGAAGCCATTTTGCTAGTCCAAAATCAGATATCTGCATAACAAACAAAACACGGAAAGTTTCATCAATTTATCCAAGTACCCGATGAACAACAAAAAATATATATGTATCCTGTTCTTATTAAGGTTTTCTTTTTCTCCTAGGAAAACATGGCAAAAGAACCTGGGCTTCGTAATCTTCATAGAGTAATATGTTCGAGGCTGTAATGTCTCTGTGAACTATGCGCCTTTGGCAGTCATAATGAAGATACTGCAATCCTTCAGCTACCCCGGTAAACACCTTATACCTTTTTTTCCATTCTAGAATGGTCTCGGAACCTGTAATTCCAATTTTTCACTTCATCAGTCGAAACATGTGATTTATATTTTTTAACACCATAATGAATTTATCATGGTTAGTTCCATGTCCTTTTGCACTTAGAGGTGTTGTCAAATCCATCTTCTTGGTGTTTCATGTCCAATATCATTTAAGTTTCCAAATTCAGGTTTGAGTTTGAATCTGTAAATTCAAATGCCCTACAACAGTATGATCCTATGACAATCCAGGAGGTCTTATAAGTCAAGAATTTGGAAGACTTAGTAGTGAAGAAAATGGTACAGATATAGCACCATGCAGAACTGTGGCAAGGCTGCCATGTGGAGAAAATTGGAGGACAAGGTGCAAATCGTTATCCGCACTGAACCCGAGTAATCTAGCAGCGTTTGGGTGGTCAATATGAGCGATGATCCCAAGCTCGGACAAGAAGTCCCCGACTCTGTCCTCGTTGTTCTTCTCTTTCTTCGTTATCTTCTTAACAGCCACAATTTGACCATCAGATAAGCATCCTTTGTACACTTCTGCATGTCCTCCTTTCCCAAGCAACTTATCTATCAAGATATAATGTAATAGTTCAATCAGCAATTAGTAGAATAATTCTGAAAGTTACTTAAAATTTATTTTACATTTATTTTATCTGTACAAAACATGACAACAGTGTCCATTTTAATAGCTGGCTAACACAGGAAACAAAAAATTGAAGTGTGACTCTTGTTCTGTATGTATCATTAAAAACCACATGCAAGTTAAATTTGAAGTCTAATAATGGAATAATAATAAATTAGAATTTTTTGAGGCTGACTGCTTCTCAATTATTCTTGAGGTGCAGCATTTAGGGAAATTAAGGACCAAGTATTTATAATTCCCAACTACTGAAACCGGACAATGTTTTGATCATGACATTCCTACTAATCCATTAGACATTTGATGCTTAAAGAAAGTACTCAGACATAAACTCTCTAATATGGCCATGCGTTGTTAAAGAAAGTTACTTTAGATTTTCTATTAAACCTAGCCAAAACGAAATTTACTAGAAACTTAGACTTTTGACTTGACATATTTTAACACCTTAATTTCTTTTAGGGTTCATTTGATTGGTTTAAATTCCATAGAAAATGTCACATTCGAGTAATTCAATTTCTACTTTGACTGTTTAATACGAAAGTGGAAGCGGAGTTCGAATTCCAAGGTACAACCACTTTAAGCTTGTTTTTTGCCAATTTCATGGAAAATACATTTCTATGGGGCACTAGAGTTTTTATTTTTCAACTTACATGGAATTGAAAAGTCTTTGCACATTTGTCAATCAAACGGACCCTTAAGTTCAATGAGTATTATTTGACAGGCCAAGAAAAGTCAGTGGAAATGGAAAATTTTAACCTAGTGGCAAAGGCAGTGACTACTTTCTGCTTACTGCAGCCACCAGCTTCCTTTACATTTTCCTGCGCATGATGGAATCGGTAAAAGAAATCGTCCCACCAAACCTTTTTTATATCTTCTACCTCTAAAATATTCAAGTTTAATATCATTAAACTAGTTTAACTTTTTTTTCTTCCTTAATTCTGCTTAATTTTCCATATTAAACATAATACTATGGTATTATATAAAATCATTATCACTCCTTTCGTTCGAGTCTTTCTACATGTATTTATATTTATTAAAAGAATCAATAAATCCACGAGTATATTATTTATTGGATTAACCATCCTATCCACTTCCTCTAATGAATGTCCCCACCGCATTCAAAAGTTTTTGGTGGGCAAAAAAGAAGGCTGTTCATCAACTAAGAAAAGTCTTTTTAGGCTTTTACTGTTAACAGTGCGGTTGTTGATAACTTGATATCCAACCATAAAAACTTAATGAACTTAATTACAGGACCCATAGAATGACTCAAACTAACCAGGTGACAGTGTCTGTCTGATTCAACAGCAGTTTCCAGACAACCTTGAATTATGGTTTCTGTCCCATTTATGGCGGTCTGAGTAATCGGTATCATTTCGATTCATTGTCGAATGCATCACAACTCTATTGGACAATGAATTAAGGGTTCAATGTACTCTAAGGTGGATAAATAACATTGATTTGTGCATCTAGAAATAGAGCGTAAATTTTTCTTCTCCTTGCATTAATTCAGTTGTGGGATTTGAGTTTGAAAATTACTGACTACTATTTAGGACGGCAACAGGGGAAATCCAATCAAAGGGCATGAGATTTTATTCCTATTATGCAAAAAGTTGTTGGTTCAGTGTATATAAGTGCGTATATTTGAAATAATTCAATCAAGTAACATAAATTTCAATTAAAAGACGAAAAATTGTTGCATGCGTTAGTTGTTATAGAACTAATCAAGAAAATTCAAGACTTGTCTTTTGAGAAACAGAGCATGCAGTAGAAGTTTTGAAAAAGAAATGTTACCAGGACTAAAATTATCAGTAGCTTGTTTGAGTTCCTCGTAGGTAAAATTTCTCCAAGATGGCTTAGGGACTACAAAACCTCCACAATCAATGGTGTCTTCTGCACTACGATTTCTCCCCAATTTTCCTCTCGAGCTCTTCTTCGAAAGGTCATATCCACCCAACAATGGAATTGTTGTAAATTTCTTCATTGAAGTCCTCTTCTTTATCCGAACCAACAAATTCTTCCATTGTAACCCGTAACCTAATTCCCCTGAAATTGCTTTTTGCTCGTTATCAAAACTGCTGCTTCTCTCCAGGCTGCTGCTGTGATCCGAGTCCGAACCCGATATGGGTGTCTCCAAAACACCCCTTGGAGACGATTGCTCCTCCATTTCTTCATCTTCATTTTTCACATTTTCTAATGATTCTGAGTTAGCTTCCATGGTTCTGATTATGATAGTGACAAAAAGCTCCCAACAAAAAGATTCAAAGAAAGATTTGTAGTTCACAGAAGTTAATGGAATATTTGTATATGAATAATCTTAATATTTACATTGGAACATTCTGAAATTCATCTATCTCCCTTCCCAGCAAGAACAGAGAAGAGAGAAACAAATAGACAAGAGAGGAGAAGTGGGGTGGGGTGTAAAAATGGTATACCTTCCGAAGGTTGATATTCTCTGACGAGAGAGAGGTAGGGTAGAGGGAAAACCAGTTTTATCCTATATTTATACACTGACCTTAATTTTCTGTAATAACTCCACTTTCAATTATAATGGCGTTATAAAATGATATCTCGACCGTTGATTAATTAATTCATGATTGATGGCGCAACTAGCGCTTGTACGGGTAGTAGAAAGCGCAATAACGAAAGCGACGACGGGTGTGATTTTCATTTTAGGGTTTTTTTAAAGGGTATTTCAGTACTTTTGATGGATTTTCTTATTATTTTAAGAAAATAATGCCCCGTGCAAAGAGAGATTTTTAAGGAATGGCTATAGTATGAGAGACCTTCCTCCACTTCGTCGCTGAAAATATCTCTTTGTATTTGTACTACATATTTCATTTCATTATCTAAAATTTTCTTTCTTATTCGGCTGTACAAATAAAATAAAATTCCTTATTCTTGATTTAGTAATATAGTAAAAGTAAGCGATGAACATTTCATTGTTTCGCGATTTATAAATTTTCATGAATATATGAAGACATGAAAGAATTATGGAAAAACATTAAATTAAAATATGTTTACGTGCAAGGATCACGTAAATGTACAAAATCAATTAAAGTGGCTAGTAGAGCAAATTGGTCTACTACAAAGGCTTTCAAAGGGTTCGTTTGGCTTTTTTCTTAACGTCTTTAGTAATTCATTTGAACGAAGTATAATTTCAAGCACGGTACATGAAACCTTGATCGATAAAGATAAAAGTGTTCATGTTTCTTGAATAATGACCATCCTCATCATGCCAAGTTGATTGTGTGGATTTTACTAAATTTGATTATCCCGCATAATCTAGTTGTAAACTTGATAAATAAGGGCACAAGATTTCATTTTTGCTTAAATATAAATATTCTTTACGTCTATAAATAATGTGACAAAATCAAACGAGTCAAGTGCACGCCTCTCTTCTTTTCATGTGCATCGCTAGCGTGGATATTAGGTCCTTTGGATGTGCCCAACTTACCTCGAGATATGATCATACAAATTTTGAATCTTTTTGTTGATTAGAAAATGTGAAGACCCATCCCGATGAGTGTCATGTCGGGCTCTTTTAATGAGGAGTGAAGGGCAACAAATATAATTTATTTTAGGAATAATTGAATCAAAAGTTACAAACATTAACAAACTTTCCTCTAACCTTTGATTTATTGCGGCCGTCACTCATAACATTTCTCAATATTGTAGGTGAAGCTCTTTTGAACGGTATCCCTCTATAATTTTGTCAGTTGACCAAAATTTAATTTTGACCACATTTTTAATATTTTAAAAAGTTACAAAGAAGTAACTTTCCATTTACCATATTAAATAATTACATAAAAAATAAGAAATAAAAAAAAAAATAAAATCACACACAATCATCTTCTTCCTCTCAACCCTCATCCACCTCCACCTCAAACCCAATATCCACACCTTCTACCGCCACATCCACATCCACATCCACATCCACCTCCACCTCCACCTCCACCTCTATCTGATTTTTAGTGTAAAAAACAATAGAAGCAAGAACCGCAGTTTCTCAGCTTCATCTTTTAATCTTCAAGGTCGAAAATTAAACATACAAACACACTTGCAACATGAAATTGAACATACCCAGGAAAAAAAATGAAACAAATTGATCAAAATCAAGCTTTAATCCAAGATTCGATTCTAGAAATGTAAACTAAATAGAACCCAGTAAATTGCGTGAATGATATGTGGTCTTAAAATGGAGTGTATATCTGTAAGAAGAATCTTTCTAATACTTACAGCAAAATAAATAGCTTAGAAAAAATGGACACAAAAATCAACAGAAACAATGAATTTTTCAAAACTTTTGTGTCCAAGAAATCTTGTAAAAGGAATAATCAAGAAGATAAAGAGCACAGTTATTGGCAGCAGATAGAAACTGTGTTGTTCTCGACAGGTTGTTGGTGAAGGTAGTCGGTGTGAATTTTATGTTTGAGGTGGGAGTAGGGATATCCCTAGCAAAATGGCTTGTCGGTTCTGACCGTCTGTGGCTCGGAACCAACGAGCCAAGGCTCAGGCCGAGCCCCATTCTGGGACAAAGGCTTGAGCTCGAGCCAACACGTGTGGCTAGACTGCATTTTCGGCTACTCAACCAATTTTTAGAAAAACATTAAAAAATATATAATAATTTACTTGCCTGCTTGACAACAGCCTGCGTTTTGCAGGCAGCTATGTTCAATTTTTTTTTTTTTTTAAAGAGGGGGAAAGAAAAAAATTGAGCTGACTCGACTCGTAAAGGCCCGAGCCGAAAGATCGGTTCGAGCCTAAAATTATTGATCAAACAAAAGTTGGCTCGGTTCGAGTAAAAAAAGCTCCAACCAATTTACTCGAGCCTATCCCGAGCTTCTATTTTCAACTCGTGGCTCGGCTTGGGTTATTGACACCCCTAGGTGGGGGTGGGTGAAGGTTGAGAGAAAGAAGACGGTATTGAATGTCATTTTTCCTTTTTTTTTTATTTAGTTATTTAATGTGATAA